>CM068831.1:51063848-51131348 GCA_028554795.2 Sinohyriopsis cumingii
TGAATGGCAATATACAGATATGGGGACACCTCAATGGTTTATAGATAACCTAAGTAGAGGTCCGAGAGGGGCCCAGAAACAAATCATAAAACACGAGATTTTTTGCAATATTGTATGCATCAGTTTAGAATGTACACAGGATGGTATCTCTGATAGTGTTATGATCAGTATAAACATGAACAATTGCTTTAAGGGCACACTTTAAGGGCACAATTCAACAGCTGTATGTAGGAGAGTACCCTGACTGATGAAATAGCTAAAACTTATGGTAAAAGTAGTGTCACATTTCTGTCAGTTAGGTATCATGCACCAGTTAGCAGTGAATGTATGAAAGAATGGCTTTTGATAAAAACAATTCGATATATTTTGTCCACATACTGTGATCATGTGTACAGCAATATCGAGCTTTTTATGTAGTATGTATCACACGCCACTGACACTCACTAATAATGTAAGTAATGCAGTGATGTGTAGATTTTGGAAACTTAGCGAAATTGAACATGAACTGTTGTTGTTTTCTTCACATAACTGTTCGCAAATAAAATGAATTCTAGTCAGTCTTTGATCCATTGCACGTAAAATACATTGTTATTGTGTGTATATATATATATATATATATATATATATATATATATATATATATATATATATATATATATATATATATATATATATATATATATATATACATATATATATATACATATATATATACATATATATATATACATATATATATATATATATATATATATATATATATATATATATATATATATATATATATATATATATATATATATATATATATATATATATATATATATATATATATATATATATATATATATATATATATATATGTATATATATATATATATATATATATATATATATATATATATATATATATATATATATATATATATATATATATATATATAAGTAGTAAAGTGGGCCACCATAGGGACAATGGGAATTAGCATTACAGACCCCCCCCCCGGCCACTATAGGGACAATGGAAATTTAACATGGAGAAAAACGCTGGGCCACTTTAGGGACAATGGGAATTTAACATAGAGTTTGGGCTTGTTTAGGGACAAGGGAAATTAACATGAGGAATAGAGTTTGGGCTTGTTTAGGGACAAGGGGATTTTTTTTTTTTAAAAAAATTTTTTTAAATTTAAATTTAAATTTAGGCAATTGAAAATTCATTCTCTTTTCGAGAAATATGGCTGGCCCTGAAAAGGGCCTTTGGGTTTTCTTCTTCTGCTTCTAATTTCTTCTTTTTCTCCACCAAGTTCTTATTTTATCTCCTACACTCTTTCTCTTCTTTTCTTTCTTTTTTTCTCCTGCTCTTCTTTCTTCTTCTTCTCTTCCTCCTCTTCTTTCTTCCTCTTCTCATTTTCTTCTTCTTTTTCAATTTTTTCGTTCCATTTGCGTATTCTTATCCTTTCCTCTTCATCCTCCTTCTCCTCCTTTATCTCTTTCATGACACCACTTATCATATCCTTTACCTTTCTTAAGTTATTAATTTCCATCTTTACACGATGGGGACTATAGGAATAGTGGTCTTCAACGAGTCTTATTAACATCTGCTCCATCATTCCTAAATTGTCCAAAACGTCTTGCGATGTTTGCATTTTGTCAATTTGGTTAGAAGCCATCTTCTTTGTAGAATGGTTTGAACGATGAATACTGTGGGTTCTTATAGTTAAAGCGCGTACGTGAAGGAAAACATCCCTTAAAAACATAAAATTGATCTTACCTAGATCATGACCAAACAATGAGCGTACGTGAAGGAAAACATCCCCCCACTTTTCTCATTTCATATAATCAAACCCAAACTATACTCTCCACATACGCTAAGAAACAATAAAGAAACCCATAATCTACTATTCACACAAACTTACTTGAGCATTTACAAACTAAAACACACAAACACATACACTCTCACTATGAATAAAGAGTTAGTGTTTATATTCACACTACTCTACCTACACACATTGGCAAATTGATGGTTATTTCTTTTCTAGAGTATTGGGTAGCCCTTAAAAGGGCTGTTGTTTTTTTTTGAACTCCAGATGCACCTATCTAATGATGGCACCTTCCTGGCCTGGCGCCACACACGCATCTTATTCCCCAGTCTCCTTTCACCTTTCTTCTGGGGAGCGCAGAGGGAGGATGATTCGCTTCAACACCCCAATCCTCTGTCTCGGAAATATTGTACGACATCCTCTCTCCTATTTTCTTTTCCCCCTCTTCCCTCTGTCTTCTATCCTCCTCTTCCTTCTTTATTCTTTCCTCTTCTACTATAGCCTCCGCGGTCAGTTTATTTAACAGGCGCCTGACATATTCAGATGCATCTGGAGTTCAAGAAGTTTGCTTATTCTGCTATTCATTTTTGGTGTTGATCAATCAACAAGGGTAGTTAGACTGCCGAACGAGTTTCAATTTATAGTGAAAGCGCGGACGTGAAGGAAAACATCCCCCTATAAACATAAAATTAATCTTACCTAGATCATGACCAAAAAACAATGCGCGGACCTAAAAGAAACACTCACTCACTTTTTTTAATGCTACCCATCACTATTTTAAATTTTTTTTATAAATCACTTCAATAGACTATTTGCATACTCAAAGCAATCTAACCCCAAATTTACACCTTAAACACCAAAAAACATGATTTTAATCTACTATCCACACCAACTTACGTGAGCGCTTACAAACACAAACGCAAACACATACCCTCACATTTTTTAAGAAAGAGTTAATGTTTATATTCACACTACTCTACCTACACTCATTGGCAAATGGATCGTTATTTCTTTTCTAGAGTATTGGGGTAGCCCTGAAAAGGGCTGTTTTTTTTGCTTGCTATGGCATTCTTTTTTAGTTTCTAAGAATGCGATGTCCTCTGAAGATAGACTTTCTGACGATAGGTCTGCTTCTTCGGAAAGAGAAGAAGAACTCTTTGGTGTCGATACGGCAATCGACAAAGCCTCTGTCAGGTTCAGGTTGCTGCTGCTGTTGTTGTTGTTGTTGTTGCTGTTGTTGCTGCTGTTGCTGCTGTCTCTGAAGTCTGTACTTTTCTGTCCATTCTTCTTTCTCCCTGTTCATTTCTTCTCTGAAGAGTTCTTCTATCAGGTCTTCAGTGATTTTTAACATTCTCACATTCTCTATTTCTTCTGGCTTCGGTATCAGACTGTGTCTGACCCTATGCAAATTCACGTAGGCTTCGTTGAGCTTAGCTAGTTTGGAGCACATCTTCGTAGGAGGATGAGTCGACAATGGATGGTTAGACTGGAAACAACCCCGGTTCTTAAAGTCAAAGTGCGGACGTGAAGGAAAATATCCCCGCACGGTTTTCGAGTCGCAACGTTCAGTGAGTGTCATGAGAGGGATAGTAAGAAATGAAAGAGCATCAATCCAACATTCTTATAGCTAAACAAAAGACAAAGGCATTTTTTTCAAAACACAACATTTTTTATTCAAAAATCACTTAACACTAACCAACAACAACTCTAACATTTTTTTAACAAGAATCCAACAATATAACATCAAACAATTTTTTTTCAAAACACAAACATTTTTTCTCATTGACAATCTACTTTAAACAGGGTTGACAACGTTGTGAATGAAATTGTGATTTCCACTGTTGGAAATCATTAGGCCATTGATGGACACTACGTTTCCTAGCTTGAGACAAAAGATAAGCATAATGGTCACAAAACCATCGATCTACTTTCACATCGTTTCTAGTAGAAGAACGAGGATCAAAATGAGTCACTAAATGTTCTAAGGAATAGCCCAGGCTGCGATGATGCAGAAAATACACACAGTACTGTCCACACACCAAGGAATCTGTGCCTTGTAATTTCACATTATTGAATCGGGTGGTTTGAGCATTTCTTCTCATAAAGTCGATGATATCGTCTTCCAAAGGGGGCAATCCGTACGAATCGAAATATTCCACACATCCTTCTTGAGGAAAGTAGAAGGCTACCCAGTGGGTTCCTGGGAGATGACTGTCGTCCGTGTTGATCACGTAAGCTTGATGGTCTTTAGGTTTGCGATGAGGGAGTTCATCTTTAGCACAGACGACAGGATTCCAAGAAGCCGTATACGAACTGTGGTTCAAAAGGTAATAAAGTTCCCAGGTATCCATGTTTTTTTCTTCTTCACAGGTAATGATAAGTCGTTAATTCGATCCTGACTTTTTGCTTGAAAATGTCTGACGAATAAACGGTTATTCGTTCTGTTTCCTCACTCTGATTCAGGAGAGCTTCGATACGATGGATCTCTTGAGTGGTTAATGGTGGACAAGAATGTTCACGCAAGTCTTTAGACCACTGATGCAACACGTCTTTGTTCGAGATGAGACTCCAAGCATCGTCCAGATACTCGTCCAATTTTTCTTCTTGACTTAACATTAGGCATTTATCGTGTTGAATTTGACTGGGATGATCGTTTTGACATCCATAGCAATTTTTCTTGATTAATTCCGTCATTTTTTCGACCAAGTGTTTGGCAAAACAGGAGACTAAATGGGCTTCTTGTTCTGGCCATCTCGACTTCATCATGATCACTTCTTCTTCCACAGTCTCCTTACATTTCATGTCCAAAGTTTCTCCACTAGGTAAAGAGGGATAACAGTCTTCCATGACTTCTACTAATCTAGAATGACTTCTCTCAAACTGTTGATTTATATGGTATTATCCAATTCTGCATACAGGATGACGTTCACTGTGTTCCCTGCATCCACTGGACTCGCAAACTGAATTTACACACGAATCTGGCCGGATTTTATAAGGTGGAAATGTCCCTCGTCGCTGCCTTGGTCTGGAGTGAAATCGAAAGCCCACAAAGCGTAGCCTCCTGCATAATCGTCGTACGTAATGCCGTGACTGGTGTTGGTTCCTAACTGTCCGGTAGCTTCGTACAGGGACAAGTACGATCTCAAATAATTCTTCGCGGCACCAAAGTTAGGCTCAAAAGGTCGGGTACACAAGGTCTTGCCATCGCGACTGACTTCAATCTTGGACACATTGTAATGATTAAAGTAGAAAGGATTTTCGTTGTAGACTCCATTGAAAGCTGAATTCTTGACGATACCAACAATCAAACGTTTGGGTAACTGTCCTTGGAACAGATGATGTTCGATCATGGATCGCTGTCCAGCAGGAATGGTGAAGGTTTTCACTTCCACGCGTCGGATTGGATACTTGGCGGTCGTTCTGCTCAACGTTTGACTGATGTCGTTTCCCACTTTAGGCAACACTTCCACGCGACGTACGTAGAGCCTGGCTTCTTGGATGATGGTTTTGTAAGTGGCATCAGCAGCAGCCATCAAATGGAAAGCGGCACTGCTCCGATTCAGTCTCAGGCGGATATCCACCCCGTTCAGCAAATACTTTTCTTGTAACCACATGTCCAAATGCAAGCGATCCATTAGTTCTAAACTACGACTTTGATGAATTTTCTTTCGTGGTTCTACAAATCCCGATTAATTTTGAGCATCCCCAGCAACTGTAAGGCTGTTGAACCTAGTCGCTTAGTCAGGTTTCCATACCACGCAAGCATCCAGATGAGTGTTCCTGGCTTCTTTTCCGTACGTCAAGAGATTTTCCAGGTACGCTCGGTAAGGGTAAGTATCCATGCTGCTGCTGACTAGTTTGTTATTCAAGTACAAGTCCACTTCGCTAAACAAGGAATGCATGAAATTGTTGACGGGAGCTACTGCCTCATCATCGGCTAGGTCAGCGTTGGGTGGTTCGATCACTTTCACTTTTAAGTATAGGTAACTGCTATTCATATCGATGTAATCTTCGGGCTGTCCTTTGATTTCAAACTCGATGGGAGCGGAATCGGTCAATGAGGAGACCGGGTGAAATTCCACCCACTGGGATTCTTGCATGGTCATCATGGTGGGTGGCATGGTAAACAGATCCAGTTCCGTCTTGGAACAAGCGCAAGACTCTCGGTGCATCAATTTTTTTTGTTACTGTGTCTCAATAATCGAAAACGTCTAAGTCTCGAACGGTTCTTCTTTTCTTTGCCTTTCTAGCTTTAGACGTGTGAAGTCTGGTGAAAGGGTGTTTTCTTCGTCGTCTCTTTCTGCCTTGTCCTTGCTGAATGCCTGACTCGGTAGCGTGCAGGGCATTTATAGGTGTGTCTCGTCGGCCTAAAATGTCTTTGCCCGTTTGCAGCAAGACATTTTTGCCAGCCCTCATGAAGGCTTCTTGAGGGTTTTGTTTGTCGATGATGACATTTTGGAGAAATTCTTTGCCTTGCGTCAGTGCCGCATCTTTCAAGGCGTGCAATCCGCGTGTCACCATCGGTTTCAACACCGGGGCCACCGAACGAAAGGCTGATTTTAACATATCTCCTAAACCGTGTCCTCGCTGTCGTGCAACCCCTCGGTACACTGGATACATGACTTACTTACGAGTCGTGAGAGAACCGTTTTCGAAAATGGAGTTTCACCGTGACACCTCCTTTGGTGAATGGAATATTTTGTCCCAAATCTCCTTTTATAGTAATGTTGACCGTGTCCAAATACGACTTGCTGACGGGCAAATAGTGAGGATGGACAAATTCGCGGTGGACGTGGTAAGTGTTACCACCTTCCTCGTCAGCGTTTGCGGCAGAATCCACTTTGAAAGGAATGACACGCAGTAACGGCACGGAGGTGTGTCCCACCACGTTGTACTCCACCACATCGGAATAAACGAACATCAAATTCAGTCCTTCGTTCAGTTCTACCGGGGTACGAAAAAACTTGGCAAAAGACTCGTTGTCGTAAATGATTACTTGCTCACCTTTTAGATCAAATTTCTTTCTCATCTCCATGTCTCCGCCCAACATGTCAAACAATTCAGGACAAAATGAAATGGACATGATTTTACTCCGCTCAAATTTCATCAAGAAGCGACGAGCTACTTTGTGGTACTCCATGGTGACACTTTTGTTGTTGACATGCTCAAAAGCTTTCCCAAACACGCCATTAAACCTGGAGGCTATGGTGTTGACCAAATGATGACCACTAAAATAATAGCCTGTGAGAGTGGACAAGTGATAGGTGGTGTACTTTTGATTTTGTAAACGGGTTTTCTTGTCATATTTGACATTCTCATCCAAGTAGCCTTGCAATTGCTCGTCATGAACTTCCACATCAAAAAAATTTTGATTGGGAAGGACATTGAGGACTTGGGTCGGGTGAATCATTTCTACTAAAGCCACTTCCCAATGGGCTTCGTGATCTAAGGGGATGGCCTGAGGTAATTTGGCCGTGTAACAGCACAACGTGTTGTTGGCAAACACCTCCATGGAACTGTCACTGGGTAAGGTTAAGTAAAATTGATTTTGGTGACTCATAATTCCAGAGTTCAGTGGCTGTCTGAGGGGTTACTGGACGTCAGAGACGTGTCTCCGCTCAAAATGGGGTTCTGATTGTTGTGGTTGGAGTGGTGACTGACACTGGCACTGGACACAAGGTTCCCGTTCGAGGAGAATTTCAGGGAGGGATTGGGAAGTAGGTAACCGATGCAACTGCTCAATAAAATGGTCCACAATTGTTTGTCTCCTTGTTGCAAACTCAAATTGGCAATGGCTGCCCCGATGACACAATACACCACGAAGATTTGGCAGAAAAAGACGATTTGCGTTTTAGGCACACGTTCTCCACACCACACCCACAAGGGTTGTTTTTGTAAATCTTGCACAGAAGAACTAGGTGAAGCAGTGGTCGACGTAACTGCGTCTGTGTGAAAGGGCATGATGGTCACTTCTTTTTATAGTCGATGACTTGCGAAGCGTCGATCCAAGAATCAAAACTGGGTGGATATCCTTTCCAACGTACTTTCACTTCTTTGACACGTCGTTTGCCCACTTTACGGGTTCTGCGTTCGAGAATGCTTTCGATGTCGTACACGTCGTCTTCTTTTTTGGTGACACGTTGTAACTCGGGCAAATAAAACGTTCCTTTGAGCACTTCTCCGTTCATGTCTTCCAATTTATAGACGGCAGGATGACGGCCACGCACTCGCCCAGTGACGCGAAACAGTTCGGTCGTCCAGTTAGGTAAGTAACCTTTGTCGAAAGTGCGTTTGGTTTTGCCAATGCGCACCCAATCTCCTACGGCCAAGTCTCCACTTTTCTTGGGGACAGCCCTCGTCGGGGACGTACCAAACAGGCGCTCAAACACCAACACTTCGTTCTCGGGAGTCACGTCTTGCGGGGCACGTCCGATGCTTCGATGGTTAGATTGGTTGTACGCTTGCACCAGGTGCGGTAAGATGTCAATGTACTTCAGAGTGTGGTGATGCATAAAATATTTCCACATGCGTTCTTTCAAAGTGCGTTGAAAACGTTCCACGATGCTGGCTTTGGTTTCGGGATTCTCGGTGGTAAAAAAATGAATGTCACGTTTCTTTAATTCTTTTTGGAAGGCTTGGTTCAGAAATTCGGTGCCTTTGTCCGTTTGCCATCGAAGAGGGTGACGACCGCTTTGTTTCAACACCCGTTGCAGGGCTCTCACTAACTCGCTGCTCGATTTGGAAGTCAAGGGCACGACCCAGGCAAATTTGGAAAAGACGTCGATGATACAAAACAAATATTTGTAGCCACGATTGTAGCTGGCCAAATGAGAGACATCGGCTAAATCGGCTTGCCATTGATGATCGATGCCTTCCACTCGGGTGCGACTTCTGGCAAACTTGCGTCGAATGGGTTTGTGTAAAGTGTAGGTAGCTTGTTCTTGTAACCATCGTTGCACTTGAGGTAAACGGAGACTTTTCAGTCGAGTTTTGGCAGCACGATACAATTTTTGAATTCCTGCGTAACCTGCAGGATGCGAGGGATCGTAGTAAATGCTGGCTAAGACTTTTTCTATTTTTTTGTGTTGGTTGGTGTGTTAATAAGGCACCCACTCTTGGAGGATGCTACTCTTTTTCTCTTGGGGTATTTTCTTGGATTGCAATGCTTTGCGTGTGCGACCGGCAATAGGTGTCGAAGAGGATGATGTCTGAGCGGGGGATATAGGTTCTTGTTTCACTTCTGTCTTCACTTCTGTCTTCACTTTCTTTTTCTCTTGTGATGAAGAAGGGGTGGCCATCATCTTTTTAATCCATCCAATTCTGGAGGTAGGTGGTGTTGTTAACTTGCGTACTTTTTCTGGTGGAGTTTGAAACCCTTCTTCTTCTTCTTCTTTTTCTGTCTTGGTCACTGGCAGTGGTGGTACTGGTACTGGTACTGGTGATGGTGCTGGACTTTTCATCAAGGTCTTAAAATCTTTCAGAGTGGGTAGAGCTGTTTCGTCTAAATCTTTCTGGTGACAGAGTTGCAGTCGTTGCAAAAGTTGACCGTACTTTTGCGATTTTTCTGTTTCGGACAAATCTTGGCGATCCATCAAGGACTGCAATTCGTGTTGTAACTGGGACATCTCGCTCAAATTGGGATTGGGAGGTAAATGTGGGGTGCGTTGTTCTTGCCACCGATGGTATTCCATCCATCGTTTGTAAGGCACTAAAGCTAGTTTTCGTCCTTCCATGGGGTTGTCAGGGGTCGATTCTGAGATCTTGGGACTTCCGACGGCCTTTTTATCTTGCTCCCACCAGTCCTCCCAACATGGTTCCCAAGACTCCTTTCAGTATGGGACCAAACAAGAGGGGTAAAATGCCTCCACGTTGGACCAACATATTCTTTTTTTTGACGAATGGGAATTTTCTTTTGAACCATTTGGCGAAGAACGTGACGATGTTTGCCTAAGCATTGTTTCTGGTGTTTGGACAAAGGGATCGTGCCTTTCAAAACGTTCAAACAACATTCGCACACGGTATCGATGACCTCTTTGGAGGCCGATTGAATGAGTTTTTTTTCGTAGAGGTGGAGAAGCTTTGGACAGGACAGATAACATGTCCCCATGTTTGACTAAACGTGGTGGCAGTCCTTTCCTTTTCTTTCCATGGGGTTTTCTGGAGGGTGACATCTTTGAGTCTTCAGGAACACCAAAAAAACACTGATACCCTACTTGTTCACACACCTTTTTTATACTGGAACGCGTCGCCACTGATTGTCTTTACGTCGTATCAGTTTGAGGACAGGCATGACACGTCGTGCAGGGGTACGTAACGGACTAAATCGAGCCAGTTCTTGCTTCGACAAATCCAGTAAACTTTGTAACATGCCCGATCTTTCATGGACTTTGATTTTGGGAGAAGGTACTTTGTGAGCATCAGCCACTGCCGCTAAATTGGAGGGTCCTTTCACTTGGGAAGTTCTTTTTGGGGTCATCAACGGAGAAGTTCTTGGTGTGATCAACGTCTCCAAGTACTCTTCAGTTCTGGGTGTCATTAACGGAGAAGTGGATAAACGTGAGGCTGCCGGAGACGCAGTCACCGCTGTGGCAGGTCGTGGTTTGCGAGTGTAAGGTTGCGTCCTGGCCGAAGTGCCTCTCTTGCGACTAGTTTTCTTCTGTGGACTTTTCTTTTTCTGGAGACTTTTTTTCTGTTTCTTTTTCTGTTGGCTTCTTTTCTTTTTCCGGGGTGGTGTCTGGTCAGAGGAGGGTCCTGCCACTGGAGAAGTTCTCCTTGGGGACCTGGTCTTCTTCTTTTTCTTCTTGGGGCTTCGTTGGACTTTTGTCTTGGGTATAACTTTGGGGGCATTAGGATCCCATCTTAAGAGTGAGCGAATGATGACCCCTCCTAGAGTACCGCTCCCTCCAGGTTTCAAAATGATTTGTTTTTTGGTTTGAGTGTCGATGCGGGGATCGGCCAGTTGGGTCAAAGCAACTTTGTTTCGATCAAAAAAGCGTTTGGTTTGATGAGGAATCTGAATGATTCCTTGGAGTAATTGACGTGCCGTCACCGTGAACCATCGTAAGACTTCTTTGAGACTAGCTTCTAAGACACGAGCTCGTGTTTGTGGATTTTTTTCTCGACTGATGCCATACAAGGCACGAATCAATTTGACGGGAAGATGCGACTGAAGGGACGTCATGTTCACACTGTGTGAGACAGACGAAAAAGGGTCTGAGGTTTTTATAGATTTTTTTTATGGGGAGTGAAATGAAGTCGAGGACGGAGAGGTGTACAGGACAGGCCCTCCGTCTTGGCACCAGTGGTGAAACAAGTGGGTACGAAATCGCAAATCCTCGGGAGTCGTAGGTTTCAAATCGACGAGTAAATAGGCGTATGGCGTTTGAGTGGCATCGTCGTACGCCTGAGTCAGCCAAAGCGTTCCTAACTGTTTGGCTAAGACTTGCACATGCGATTTATCTCGAGGGCTTTTAAACAAGACCACGTAATGCGCATTGAGACTGATGGTGCGATGGGCTTTACTTTGTTGAAACAAATTTTGGGTGATCTAAACGACACTGGCATTACGGTGATGCCCTTTGCGCGTGAACCACAGTTTAATTTCTTTTTCGTCTTCTCCTAACATGTCGTCGAAAATGACCAAATGGGTTTGACGAGAGTCAGAGACGATGCCGTCGTCTTCTTTAGGAATGCCTTCCACAAACACGATGGAATCGCCTTGACTTACTCGCAAGAGGCTGTACGCCGATTGCCACTCTTTGTAACACCACACGATCCGTTGAGGTGGCCGATCGATCAAATGATGTTTATGTTCGATCAAACGTTTGACGAATTCGGTTTTGCCTGAACCGCTAGGTCCAGCAATGAGCATGTTAAAGGGATGGCGAAGATACAAAGCCTCCCAACTGGCACGATCTAAGTGTTCGTCGATGACTTTGACAGTAGAGGAAGAGGGAGCAGAGACAGCAGAGGTAGCCATTGTGTGAGAAATGTCACTTGTGACACGAAAAACAAACAAGACAAGAGTTTATATAGTTTTCCAGAACACGTTTATTGAATTTTTTTTTCAAACATGAATACGAAAGACAAAAATACATAAAAGCCAAAGGCTTAACTACAAGAATAAAAGGCACATGATAACCATGAACGTGGAATAAAAACAAGTGTCTGTACAACAACATGCTTTGGGTAATGTTCTAACCAGTTCTATAGTAGGGGGTAAGGTCACACAAGTGTCCTCCCGAAAGGGTCTTTCAGGCCTGTCCACGACAGTCCTGTCCTGGGTGACGGGTTCTTCTGGCACCGTCACTAACACGGGTTGAAAAGTAACTTTTTTCCTTGAACAACTCTCGTGCATACTGGGTCACTTCTTGGGTCCAAGCCTCAAAACCCCATTCTTTCCAGGCACGGACATCTGTCCAATGGGGATGTAAGTCACAAGCTACACACACATCGTCATACACGTCTCGGGTAAATTAAAGTTGACGAATCTTTTTTTCCTGTTGAGGTCGAGAAGTATCCAGATGAAACCGCAAGGCTTTGAGCAAAAGGAGTTTTTCGTGACCATTTAAGGCCATTGAGGTGGTAAGTACTGATCGTAAAGAGTCCACAAAGAATCGGCTGGTAAACGAATCCCAGAAAACAAGTCACTAAGACACACACCACTTGTCGTCCCAAATTGAATGGATACAGTTCTTGTAATAATTGATGGTAATGATCCACGGTTTGGATATGGTCATTGAGTACCTTCCACGGAATCTGTTCAATGATATGTGACATAATCCGTGGCATGGCAACTTGATTTTATAGTGTCTTTGTTTCGGAAGCAATAAAGGTAATTTCTAACCAAACATGTTCGTTCTCCAGTAGGGAATTTAAATGTTACATACTGTAACTGAAACGTCAGAGTTTGTCTAGATGTTTCGTCTTTTTCTAAGGAGATTCCACGTAACAAATGTTGGTAATCCTTTAACTCGTCTTCCTCAATACGTTGCAGTAAGTGAATCTCGAAGTAACCAAAATTACGAACGTCTGGTCCATCATCATTCACACACTGAAAGTGTTCAACAAGGTCTGACCACTGAAAAAATTTCTGACGAATCAGTCCTCTTATACCATTCAGGTACCAGTGGTTAAAGATCTGGTGACGTAATGGATGCAATTGTTCTTTACGTTTCACCTGTATTTTCACCAGCTCTCGGTAAATCCTTTCTCCCAACTCCTCAGTCAAGCCCAAAATGTTCTCTTGTAAAGTATCCATAAGTATATACACTGTTTTTGGAATCGTTGGGTGGTAGCCAATAGCCTCGTTTAACTTTGTGCCTAATGTAATATCCACTCATAATCAGTCTTCTTGTACTTTGGAACAGAGCATAATTTAAAAACGGATGAATCACTTTGAGTTTGCGTTTCACTTGTATTTTGATCAGTTCTCGGTAAATGCGTTCTCTCAAATCCACAGGCAAAGCACGAATGTTCTCTAGCAAAGTATCCATGAATAGGTCATACTAAATCCTCTTTGGTCTGACACAAGAAATGTACTGTTTGCACAAACATGGTTTTACTTCAGTGTCGAATTTAAATCGTTCAGTCACTAATCTACACATTACAATTCGTTCAGAAGTTTCCTCTTTCACCAAGTTGACATTGTGTTCAAGATGTTGGTAATTCGTTAACTCTTCCTCTGGAATTCGATGCAGTAAGTTTACGATGATGTAGGTAGAATCGTCCATACCAAACCAATCCTTTTTAAAACTAGAGGATCGTTGATCAATGTCTGTCCGATGAACACTTTCAATTGAATCAATCCTTGTATAGCCTTCAGGTACCAGTGGTTCAAACACCGGTGACGTAACGGATGCAATTGTTCTTTACGTTTCACTTGTATTTTGACCAGCTCTCGGTAAATGCGTTCTCTCAACTCCACAGGCAAAGCACGAATGTTCTCTGGTAAAGTATCCATGAACAGATTATGGTAAGAAGTTACTTCAATGTCTCGGTCCCACTAAGGGTAAGTAATGACAATTCGGTGACCATCGAGCATGTTCTACGTAGGCCGAATCTTGCGGTTCCCAGTGGTGAAGTGACACACCGCAACTGAAGCACTTGACTTTATCTCCTTCGCCCAAGTAGAAAAATCCGGCTCTGGCTAATTCTTCCGGGGTCGGTCCTCCCAGATACTTAGGCCATTTTCCATTGAACGATTGAAGACGATTTTCAAAGTTGCAGTATTCCGACAAACGCACAGGAAACGAATATTCGTCTTTCACAGGTTCGTTTCGATGAGGGTTGGGTGACATGAACAGGAGTTTGCTCAGGGCTGGATGACATCCGTAGGGAGGTAAACGTGAAGGTCGACATTCCCCTTTAAACCCAGTAAAATGTCCAAGAGGACGAGCGGCATCACTTTCGCATCCCTCAGGTTTGACACGCACAGCATCCCTTTCCATGATAGGGATAGTGACACTAAAGTTCCCATGATGCTTTACGGCATCGCTCAGGTCACAACGTACAGCATCGTACCCATCGCAAGGCTCACAATCGCACTCGTCTGCAAACTCCGTTACGCAATTACTATGGTAACCACATGGACAATCGCAGTTTCCTTCCGGACATTTTCCGTCGCAATGCCTGTGTCTTATCCATCCAGTATTAGTCACACTAGAGGAAGATACAACTTTTTTACAATCCCCAAACTGGAACGATGTTTCTTTCAAAGTATTCATCTTGTTCGCTCGGTCTTGGTAGTCACAATGAACTATCGATCTTGACCATAGCCCCCTTTTTATACTAGTCTCAATGCAGTCTCCAGCTTGTACATCTTTCCTTTTTTACGTTTTTTATGTCCTGTTCTGGAAGGTACCGTCTCTAAGGTACCGTCAACATTGTACCGTAGTGTGATGGGTGGAAAGGCCATAGAAAGGTAAGGGCAGTGCGGAGACCATCGAGTATGTTCCAGAATAGCTGAATCTTTATAGATACATAGATCCATTCGTAACTTCAGTCCGCAAGCGAAACACTGTACCTCGTATCCCAATCCTGACTCAGGTCCCAAGTAGACAAATCCTGTTCTAGCTAAAACATGCGAAGAAGGTAATCCTTCCCTATCCGTAGGCCATTTCTGAAACGTGTCCAATCGACGGGCACAATCACAATAGTCAGGTAAGAAGACTGGAAAATGGTAGGGTTTGAACTTGGAGTTCTCATCGGGTTTCTCACTCGATTCTTGCTGGGGCGAAGTCATCTTTCTGGTGGGGTAACTATCCTCTTACAACCAATGTTTTATACCAACGTGTCCATACGGTAAGGTGAAATGATTGGGAAGTCGCACTCGCTTCTGGTACACGATTTGATAGACTTTTTCCAAGGGTCGACTGACGATGTGGTGAGTGGGTCAACGTACAATCTTGTTCGGTTGATAGGTGGTCACTTTAAAGTTTCCATCCTCTCCCGATTGCAAGGCTTCTTTCAATACCCCAAAGTTGACCACACGACTGGTGCGATGATTCAGAGTCAGTCCTTTCACTTTGCACGTCGTGTGCACTTCTCCTTGTTTGTCCCGGTATTCGTAGCCGTAATTTTTTGGGCCGCCACTGACGAAACTTAGAATCTTGTCGTCGGGATGCTCGTGTGTCCAGGCTCCTAAACGGTCTCCTTCGATGTCAGGGTGCTGTTGACTCGAGTGATGGATGTAAATGCAACTGTCGGTGTCAAAGTACAGGACACGTTCTCCTAACAGTTCTAAAGCTTCGTACAATTTTAAGCGAGCATGAGCTGTCACGTAAGCCGCAATGATGACATTTCCAAAAGGGTCGTCTTGCACAAAGTCCAGATCTTCTTCGTAATTGACCAAGATCAAATCATCGCGAACGACGTCCACGTGTTTCATGTATTTGGTTTTGTCGTGAATCATCTGGAAGTAGCGGGAAGGTTCTGTCAAATATTCCGCCTTGGGTAAACACGGTCGTTGTGCCATTTTACCCCACAAGCAATTTAACATCACTTTGGCAAACGATCGCCTGCCTTCGTTCTTGTCGATGTGGTCTAAAGAGATGCCTTCCTGTTCATAGTATTTCTCTTTGAATTGTATTTGGTCTTCGGGAGTGTGACACCAGGACGGATAGCCGCTGTCTTCTTGTTTCAGTTTCAAAAAGGCATCCACGTAATCAGCGAAAATGCCTTTCTGACTGGGATCACCCTTGTGGTATTGTTGTGTCATAGGAAAGTGGCAAATTTCGTACACTCCTAACAGTTGGTATCCCATGTCCAGAGCTTTGAACAATTCTACGCTGACCCAGGTTCCCGTCAAGGCACGTTCTTCCTTGCTGTGATGGCAAGGCTGGTCCTGGTTGCACGTTTCGGCACAAGTACGGCACAAAGGAAACATCAGTTTGCCTTGACAATGGTGAGGTAAGACGGGATGGTATAGGTTCGTGGGAGGCAAAACTTTACACTTGATCAAACCTTCGTATTGTCGAATGTTTTTCAGGTCGATGTGTTCCGTCAGCAATTGCGGGTGCCCTACAGGAAAGCGACAATATTTGCACACGTAGGGATACAGCGAACACACGTCCAAGTATTTGATTTCTTCTCCTTTCTCTTCGTCGGCTCGGTACAGCAAACAGGTGGCATTGGTCCTTCCGCCGTACAAACTATCCCTCGGGTTCAACGGGTCCACGAACTGGTAACTTTCCACGAGGCGTTTAAACTCGGGATCGGTTTTCATACGGTGATCGTACTCGTGCTCCCACATTTCCACCACTTGGTATCCTTCCAGTTCTAACTTTAGGCGCCGCTGACAAGTGTCCTGGTACAAGTCTTCCATGGTTCGTTGCAAAAACTGTTTTTTAGAGCTACGATCAGGGTCACAGACGGGACATCCGTGAAATAAGCAACCGTTAAACTCGTACACGATCTTGGGGTTTTGTAAGTCCCAGCCATCAACCGAATACGTTCCGATGGTCTTTTCACCCCCTCCGTTGCGGGCATGCTGATTCCACTTGTCTTCCTTGTCGCACAAGTAATGTAACCAACGTAGGGCTTTGACCGAGTATTGACGTTTCACAAAGTTGGTCGTTTGAGGACTGATGACAGCTACGGTGTTTTCAGGCATGAATCGTTGTCGGTACACTAAGGAACACGCTTTGGCAATGGTGCCAGCTTCTTTCAAAGGATCGACCCCTCCGTGTTCCATGAACAGTTCTCGAAATTTTCCACAGCAACGCCGTAAAATGTCCACGTCGGAACGACAATACTTTAGCATTTCTTCCTGAAAGTCGAAAGGGTCCGAGGCGTGAGCCTGGTACCAAGCGTAGAAAGCTTCTCGTTGTTCGGTACGCATGTTGTCGGGGTCGTAATAGTGAGCCTCAGGCAAATGGGGTAGAACGGCATGTTGATTGGCTTCCGTATTGAAAAAGTGTGGAAAGTACCCTTTAGCCATTTCTGTCATTCCAAACGTTTTAGGCATTCGACTCAAAGGCATGGCCAAGTAACTCATCGAATCTTTAAACTGCACTTGTCCCACTTGCATGAAAATGATTTTGGCTCCGTTCAAAGTCACTTTAGGACGCTCGGTGCCTTGTTCCGTATAGTATCTGAGAAGAAACTGTCCATCGTATCCGGAGAAATTGTGAGCCATCACCGTGGCATGACGATGACAATCTCCGTAACGTTCGATGTCCTCTTGGCTCCATGTCTTGTCGATGGGGTCTAAGACCCATTGGGCAAAATCGGCTAACGTGTTCGGTCCCCGAAAGATTTTTTCACGCCCTCCTGGAATCTTGCTGCAGTGAGGGCAATGACTGAAGATAGGTTCTTGAATGCACTTCTCGCACGCTCGATGAGCCACGCAAAAATTAGGAATGTGAATGCCGGTCTCTTGCATGCATTCGAAATCGAAAAAAGATGAAATTGCCTTTCTTCTTGTGACCGTCCTCTTCCTCTGGTTGGGGTTGGTATTTTTGCACGTAGCATTGGTGTTCCAAGTCCACGATGTGGTGACAAATGTGACATTTTTTCTTTCCTCGACATACGTGTGCCTTGGCATTATTGGTAAGTATGCCTTGTCCACACGTAGGACACAATCTCAGGAGTTGACAAGCACATTTCTTCTGTGAACCTTGTGTTTTCAAATGTTGTTGGTAACAGGTAGGACTGACAAACGTGCGCAGACAAGTTGAACAAGGCACTGGTTCTTCGCTCAGACAGGGTGGAGAGGCCAAACATCCTGGGCATTTCATTCCACAATGCTTGTGTTGCTCTCGATTGTTATAACCACGGTCACATTTCTCACAGTAATATCTGTATCCCAGGAATCCGGTGATACTGGTAATGGTATCGAAATGGTCATCGTGATAATAGACATGAATGTATTTTCCATCCTTAAAATCTTGGCCTCGAAACAACAGAGGCCCGCGCACTTCTTGAGGGTGAACTTTCAAGGTGTAGCGTGGAGCTAGGGCATCTTGCAATTTCTGCATCTCAGGAATGCCACAGGGTGTGTCTTTGGACAAGCCAGCTTGTTGCAACAGGAGTTCTGCTTCGTTTCGTTGTTTGGTTCGGTTCGATTTTCGAATGTTCTCCCAGGTTCTTTTCCATTCTACCGTGTCGTTCTTGTTGGCATAGGTTCGTCCCACCACGATGGCACGGGCTAAACACATCTGGTCTCGAGGGTTGTTAATTCGGACGAGACTCTTTTTGGTGCTGCGAAGATCGTCCACCAATAACATCTTTTTGCGTCCAGTCCCTTGAGGAGGAGAGACGTGGGCCATTTTCAGTGTGGCTTTACCATCGGTGATGTCAAACTGATCATTAGATTGTTGTACGTGCTGAATCTTGTCCATGACTTTGGAAGGGGTTAGTTTTGCGGGTCTGCTAAACTCGATCCAAACAGGGGATTTCAAACCGTCGTGATCTATGGATAGTGTCAAGCGATCGTCTTCTTTGGGTTGACATTGTCGCTTGAGTGCGGTGAGCAAAGAATCCCACATTTCGGTGATCAACCCTTCTGCTGCCTGTAAGGGTACGTCAGCCTTGAAATCTTTAAAATTCACTGTGTAGGTGTAAGCCGTGGTTCTAAATTTTCTAGAGGAACGCTTTTCCGTCTCTCGAATCGAATAGTATTTTTCAGGGTTGACTAAGGGTGGTGAACTTGGTTTAGAGGGTTCAAATTCTGGTTCACTCATGTCCTCTTCAAAATCACTGGCATGAATTTGTGCCAAGATTTCAGCCCTGGTACGAGGCGATATATCACGTTTCTGCCTCTTACTTTCTTCTTCTTTCTTCTCAAATGAATATGATCGTTTCATCTTGAGTGAAAAACGTCAAATGACTCAAGTTTAAACACCATAGACTAATTTATAGTCATGGCAGACCAGCGTATATAAAAGGGCGTGTGTCTTGTCGTTTCACTATTCATTTCACTCTCAAGTTGAGCACAACGATGGAAGAGACTAACCAAATCGAACGTTTCGTCAGAGCTTTGCGAGGGGTCATTAGAAAATTCTCTTCAGACCAGCCTACGGACTACTCTCCTTCCTTTCGAGATAAAAGTCAAGATACTTGCTGTATCTGTCAGAAGAAAGGGCATTGGTCTTCAGAGTGTCCAGACCGTCAAAAAAGAACAAAAACAGGGCCTAAAAAAGACAAAAGTCAAGATACCTGTTATTATTGTAAAGAAAAAGGACATTGGTCTCCAGATTGCCCAAAAAAGAAAGAAGAGGAGTCAGAAGAAAAGAAGGATTCTTCAGAAGAAGAGAGGGATTCTTCGGAAGAAGAGAGGGATTCTTCAGAGGAAGAAGAGGAAGAAAGAAGACAATTCTATTTACAAGAGGCAAAGAAACAGGAGAAGAAAAGAAGAAGGGAAGAAAATGAGGAAAAGACGGTGAAGAAATTTAAAAAACAGAGAGACTAAAGAAGAAGGAAGAAGAAGTCAATGAACTTTTTATTAAAGTGTTCTGTTGTGAATTGTGAATTGGATTGTAACAATGGATAAAAGAATAAATTAATGATATAAGGTAAGTGTCTTTGAGTTTTGATTTTAAAATAAGAAGCTACACTCACGCACTCATACAAAGACACGTACTATAGGGGTAAAATGGGTTGTTTTGTTTGAGTTATTGGCAAATTGAAATTGTATTTCTTTTCGAGAAATGTGGGTGGCCCTGAAAAGGGCCTTTTATTGGTGTAGGGGTGAGTTTAAGCAATCAACTTTAACTGCCTTAAGCCTTTGCCACGGCCAAGGCCTACTTCTGGACTGCGTAATGTTGATGATGATTGGGTTGAAATCAATAAGGGTGGTACGGTAGGCTTAGTCACAGGGTTGACGTGTTTAGCTCGGGAAGGTCGTATTCTCTTCGGTCGTAATAAAGAAGTCTGATACATTTGTTTCAGACTTCTTAACTCCGCTAAAATGTCCAACAGTACCGTGACCGTTTGATTTTCACCCTCTTGTTTCTTTGCTGCTGCTGCTACTTCTTCTTGCTGTTGTTTTTTTCTTACCTCTTCTTCTTGCTGCTGTTCCTGTAGGAGAAAAGCTTGTTCCGCTTCCTTTTGTCGTTGTATAAATTTCTCCAATTCTTCTTTCTGTTTCTGTCTAAAATTCTCCACTTGCGGTAATGAAGAAGGTAACGAAGGTTCCGGAACAAATTCTTGCGAGGAGAGAAAATCCACAAAATCCCATTTCACCTCTTCTGAAAGTAAGTCCGGGTTCCCTTGGGCAGTCTCCCCTGTTGGTGCACCCCAATGGATCGTTTTCTGAATTTCCGTCATGTTGAATCACTGTCGCATAGATTGACTGCACACTAGCGCTAGCGAATCTATATAGACTACATGACGTCACAGACTGCTCTCTTCGGATTCGATGCGGGCTGACTGAATTTTGTAACGCGTGTTCGGATTGGTGAATGAACTCAATCCGTTTCAATCCTTCCTCTACCTATAAATAAGCGCAGTTCACTGCATTGATTCACCTGTTCTCGTCGCTTCAAGATGTGGACCGACGTGCAATCTTCTACGCTTGTGTCTTCCATGATGTTCCGGACGGACATACCCATGTATGTCCGATCCAAGTGGACCGTTGTCCACAGGACAGACACCAGTCTGTGGATACGTAGGATCTACGTAGAAAGACAAGGATGCCTCAAAAGAGTCCTGATTTACGGGCCAACAGTGAGACGCAGCCTAAGGACAAGAAGAAGACCAATGCGGTGCCCTTTATGTTAATAAATACATTAACATAAACCCAAAGGCCCTTTTCAGGGCCAGCCATATTTCTCGAAAAGAGAATAACTTTTCAATTGCCTACCCTTTTTCAAAAATTTAAAAAAAAAAAAAAAAAAATCCCATGTTCAATTCCCTTCTCCCTAGACAAGCCCAAACTCTATTTCTCATGTTAATTTTCCTTGTCCCTAAACAAGCCCAAACTCTATGTTAAATTCCCATTGTCCCTAAAGTGGCCCAGCGTTTTTCTCCATGTTAAATTTCCATGGAGGGTCTGTAATGCTAATTCCCATTGTCCCTATGGTGGCCCACTTTACTACTTATATATATATATATATATATATATATATATATATATATATATATATACAATATTATTGTCTATTTCAGCTCATACGAATACGTTTTTCTTAAAATAGTGTACTCCTGAACATTAATAAAACCATAATAATATAAAACTTTAAACCTGGTACCTACCTGACTATATAACACATATCTTTCTGTTAGGTCAATTCGTACTGCCGATAGCCCTTAATTTATATTGACATGAGATAAAGATCAAGACGTCCGCGTACCGTCATATGCTATACTCTCCATGGTGTGCCGTCTGTATTAAACGAATGTAACGATATTAACTGTCAATGTATATAACCTTTGACTACAACTCGTAAATAACCTAAACCACGAATGAACTGACAGAAAGATCCAACAAACACGAAATGCACAATGAGCATGAGAATCACGGGCTCGACCTCAAAAGCAACTATCACGGGGAAATATTTGAAATATGGGCACCAGAAATGCCACGAAATAAATTTACAAATTTGGCATTCAGGTCTTATTAGAAATCAGACAAGGCACTAAGCTGTGGCCACACACAAAGAGCAGCATTGTGCAAGTTATCTTATCGGAACACATAACTGCTTAAATAGGTGTGCCTTTCGCGAACTCCTTGAAGTCTGCATTGGAAAGACTGCATTACATGCATACATACATACATACATACATACATACATACATACATACATACATACATACACATACATATATACATACATAGATACATACATACATACATACATACATACATACATACATACGTACATACATACAAACATACATACATACATACATACATACATACATATATAAATAATATATATATATATCTATATATATCTATATATATATATATATATATATATATATATATATATATATATATATATATATATATATATATATATATAAATTTAATTGTTTGTTTGTTTAATTATTTTTTTATATTCTATTACGTGTTATTGTAATGTAACAGTGTATGCTGGACTTGACTTTGTCGAAACTTGAGTTCATTTTTACTTGACCTGATCGTCTCTTTTCATTTATGTAAGCAACTAATAATAGCTTGATTATTCTCTATGTGTATGAGCTTATTATTCTGGTAAATAAGAAGGACTAAATATATTGATCAGGGTCGGGGTTTTGAAGATTCCTAAGTGAATTGTATAGGCTATTGTGTTGTAAATAAACAAGGTTCATTAGATCACTCTAGAAATTTATTTTCCATTAGGTAAAGTTTTTTTTTTTTAGAAACTGCTAATTTGTGACCTTGGGTCAAGCAGAGTAAGTTGTATTATGTTGTGATCAATTTGGGCTGATTTTTATTTTGCTTCGAATTCTTGAATTCAAGTGTCTATTTTCTCTGGAAATACAAAAGTGTTCTGATAAAATTCTCGGATAAAGACATTTATTGGAATTAATGCTGAATTGAAACCTGGAATAATAATAATTTTAACGGCATTGAGTCCTAACAACATAATGGAGGAAAATAAAGAGTAATTCTACTACAGACGCATGCATGAAGGCAGCCTGTTGTAGTAGAAGAAAACAGAAGCTCTTTTCTTTTCCTTCAATATTTTTTTTAATTTTTGAGCTCTAACTTTAAAGAGGCATCTCTTTCAAACAAATCAAATTATTCAAAGAGGATTTCGACTGAATCTATATATCGATGTTTGCTTAATTTGTCATATTGTTTCAAAGAATTGGACGTAAATAACAACTAAGAGGAAAGGTTTGATCTTTGAAAGCAAGTCCAACAAATCCTCACCCCCCTCCCGAAAAAAACCAAGACAAAACAAAATCACAAGCACAGAACAAAAGCACAAGGATGTAACTGAGCATTAAATTATAGCATTCACACATAGCATACACTGGACATTAGTAACGATCCCTAGCTAGGATCATTTGAAATAATGATTCCAAATGGCAATGGAACCAGTCAAGCACAGATGAAGTCAGTAAAAGCCAAAGAGGATTAAACTATAATTTAGACCAAGGTAAGCAAAGTAAAGATCATGAAGATAGGAACCAGTGGAAGTAAAATCCTACCAAAATTTAGACAAAGCAGAGAAATCCGTTTCTAAAACAATTTTTAAACAATTTTTCTTATTAATACTTTGTATGGTTTATTTACGAAGAAACTCCCAAAAACTGACCCTTAATGGCAATATGCAGATTTGGGGGACACCTCAAAGGTTTATAGATAACCCAGGTAGAGCTCCGAGAGGTGCACAGAAACAAATCGTAAAACACGAGAGCTTTGCAATATTTTATCCATCGGTTTAGAATGTACACAGAATGGTATATCTCATAGTGTCGTGCATTTTTTCCCCATTTCCTGATCTATTTTATATAGAAATCTTTGTAATCATATTTTATGCTGAACTATTACAAATTTAACTTAGGTGAATATAGAAAAGTTTCATATTTGGAAAACAGCGGATTTTCGAAAATATGTCGCTTATTGCAAATCTAAACCTCGTATGCAGAACTGCATGCCAAGAAGATTATGCTGCCTGATTATTGAATATTGATCATTTGGTTATTAGACAGTAATCATAGCTTATGTTAATTTGTTGTTAGGACGCCTTTATTTTGGTCCATTAGTAGAGCTTGAAGTCCATGTCATATTGTTTGTTTTCTATTTATTGAGTTCTACTATGATCGTTTCGAGATGTAAAACTAGGACGCCAACATTTGACATGGCGACCTTCATAAGTTCACTAAAGTCTGACTACTCTCTGGAGATTCTAGTCTTTCGTTCCAGCTTGAACCTCCAAATGAGGGTATAGTCGAACGTTTATTTAAATCATTGGAAGAGACAGTCCATTCTCCTTGACGTAAGAATATAATTTTGATCATGTTCCAAAGGATAGTCATCTGTACTCTAAATCGCACGCTTGTTGTCTAAATGAATAGAAAAACAAACTTGGGCAGATTGGCGTTGACATAAACAATTTCTATAACAGACATTCAAATAATTACTTAAATACATTATTACAAGGAAGGAAAAGCCTATTTACCCTAACAAAACACAGTATTCAAAGACTCTATGTAACACCCGAAAGTATAAATGCAAATATAAATATATATCAATCGTGGTCACAATATAAACATGACAAAATCTCAATAAAGGGAAGAGGATAATGCATTCTGAGCTTAAATAATAGTTAATTGAATAGTCTGCAATTCACAGTACACAAACATGCTAGTACAAAGGTTGTTTTAATAAATACTGGCCTAGATTTTGTTTTCATTTTAAAAAAACTTCAATGTACAGTGGCCCAATGTTTGTCCCTAAATATTGAAACCCCAGAGCCAACGATTCTTTTCTGCTTTCACAACAGCTATTTGTGAAGGTCAATGGCCAAGGTAGTTATATATTTTGCTGTCATTACAACTAGTTCGAGGACCAGTGGCTTAGGTAGTTCTACAAAAATGTGGAAGATCCGGTGCGGGTTGGTTGAGGGTACGCGGTTTATAAAGGATGAAAACTGGTTAACCGGATTAAACTGGATAAAACAAATTAATGTCACATATATAAATTAAGGCAAGATATGTCCACACAGTTAGTAGTAAGTGTCACGAAGGAGTGGATGTCGACATTTCTATACAGACAACATTAGTTGCCATTTACAAGCAACATTTCACATTTCAAAATAATCCCTAAAAGTTAATATTTGTCCTGGCCGTCTTATGAATACTTAAAAACTCCAATACATAATTGAAATAGATGATTCCTCCCTAAACCAACATGACATATATCTATAGACTGATATCAAAAGAAGAACAATACTACTAATTACGAATTTATTATGAATTTTACTGTCTCTTCAGCCTCCTCATATACACTCCACAACTCCTCGGCGCAGTATTTAGATACTTGATCTATTTATCAGTACCTCCCACGCAATATATTTCACAATAGGTCTTTTCGGAAATTGTTTTATTGCGCTAAATATCACTTCAGCGGACTAAGCAATCAACAAAATAATTTGCGGATAAGGGAATATTTGAAGCGTGTGACTTTCTGAGCATATATTGACAAATCATATAAAGACAATTCATCAAAATATATAATGATAGTGTGTACTGTGTAATAATACAATTGATAACATTAATATCATACAGAATTATATTAAAACCGTTCTCTGTGATTGACACACACAACATATGTGACCTATTTCTACAAAATCTTCTAAATCCAAAATTTTACAATTTATAAAATAAGTATCCAATTGGAATAGTATTTAATAGAATTTCCTAAAAATCTAATTACTTACCTTTAAATGTATTATTTAACACCATAAATATCCCATTGAAGCATTTCATAGTGTTGAAATTCCGTATAAAGAAGCAGAGCCGGTACCTTCTTTCAATGGCGGAAAGCTAGAAAATGCTGACGAACGTAGAATGCTGGACATTTCAAATAGACAAATTCATATTATTTGTAATTGCCCTTCTACAATGTGATTACCTTTGGTGATTTCAGTAATCATTAACACTAAATCTATCAGCTACATACTTCGATGCACAAGCGCATATGACTGCTCTATTGTATTTAACCAGTTAATATTTAAACAGTTAAACCAGTTAATATGCGTATTGAATCGACATACAGGGTAGGTTTAACCTAATAGGCGTACTAGCGGCCGCATAGGGTGCCAATATTTGGGGGTGGGGGCGGGTGGCTGCAAAAGCGAAGTACACTATCAGGTTATTAATGTATGATCTTTAAATATGTAGACTAAATAACACAATTAATACATTTTCAAGCCGAATGTGTGTCAATACCAATGAACAGTTTATAATAAGTGATGCTCGGGAAGGGGATGGTAGAGGCGTAAGATGGAAGGTTCGCCTAGGGCGCAAAATACCTTTGCCTAGGCCCTGTTGACATAACACCTTATTTAACAGCTGATTTGTACAGGTAACTCTGGACGTTATTATATTCTAATTGTATTTTAATTCCAATTTTGCTTTCAAAAGACATCCTATTTCTTCAGTCTTGCACAAGTCATACGCACAGTATACCTGAGATTCCATAATCTATTAATTTTATTGACTGGGATACGAGGTGGCACCTGTGCAAGATATACTTCATGCAAGTCCCGACTGCGATTATAGCTATTAACTTTAGCAGAGTTATACGAAACGTATCTCTTTCCACATGACAGATGCCATTTATGGTGCAACATTTGTGCAAATTGAAGCAGTAGTTCTACATTGAATAATGTGCTTTTCTTTCATTGGAGACATGCAATTATGCGTGAATAGAGTTAAACGTTCTCAGCCAATTAGATGTATGAATTTATATTAACTTGTTTTCATTCAAAAGATGCATTTAGAGCATACAATTCACATTCTTATATCTCTATCGAACGTAACATCGAAACATTTATATGACAAAGCTGTTAATGTTCGTCCCCCCCCCCCCCGAGTGTTAATGACATCATTTAAATAATCTACTTTCTTTACAATTGTACAAGGACCATACAATTTGCTCGATGAGGATTCTGAG
The DNA here is from genome assembly GCA_028554795.2 of Sinohyriopsis cumingii. Classification (NCBI taxonomy): domain Eukaryota; kingdom Metazoa; phylum Mollusca; class Bivalvia; order Unionida; family Unionidae; genus Sinohyriopsis; species Sinohyriopsis cumingii. The sequence continues at coordinate 51,090,744 of CM068831.1, forward strand.
GTATGGAAAAAGTGAGCCAGCGCTGTATATCCATATTGAGAACTCTTACATTTCCCCAGAAAACGAAATGAGATCATTGATAACAAGATTTTTTTCTGAGAATAGTGACCAGACATATATCGTTATCGACCTGGAAAAAAACGTCACATTCGTAGCGTGCAGAGCACATGTAAAAACTGTAGTTAAGTGATACGACGAAACAGAAATGTGCTCTCTGCTATGTCTTTTTTAGATTGATGCAACAGTGACAGGCTTCTGGTCGTTGTTCTTGGAATAAGCATAATGAGAATTATGCGTCATTTCGTGTACGGCATGCCGTAGTTTCATGTCTCCTGTCTGAACTAAAGCCATAACTAATGTTAAATTTCTGAAAAAGACAAACCATCCTCTTGTCTTTCAGATGTAGGTTGTAATCATGTCAAGTTGTCTATTTGGCCTGCTTAATTAGTTTTTTAATGTTTTTCTCCCTGTGTTTATAGGTAGTGAAATCGATAGAGTTAACTGAGCGTCTAAATTTATTGAGGGTTTTTTCTTATCTTTGAGGGCGTGCTTGCATGTTTCGTTCCACCATGGGACAGCTTGTTTATTAGGATTACCACTAGTTGTGGGTATGTTGGTGGAGGCTGTCTGTAGTATGATATCAATCAATGTTTCGTATTGGTTATTAGTGTTCTCTCTGTCTAGGTTTTGGTGTTTACTTTACTTAGATATTCTTTAAATGTTATCCAATCCGCTTTTGAATATATCAGTCTGGGGGTTCTGTTGAACGAGTTAAACTGGACTGTCATCTGCAGGATAACTATTACCGGGAAGTGGTCACTGCCCAGAGGGTCATTTTGATCTACCCTCCAGTCCGCTGTCTGAGCTATTGATGGCAAGCAATTAGTAAGATCGATGGCGGACATGAAACCATTTTCAGGATTGAGGCGTGTTTTTGTGCTGTCATTTAAAATGGTCCAAGCTTCAATCAACCTGCTTCTTTTGTCCGTCATACTACTCCATCCCCCAATGCTCTTTATGGGCATTCAAAATCTCCACAGATGACGTTTGTTATGGGTTAAAAGTAGATAGTTAGTTAATAATATAATTTGTCGTATTTATTCTCTAAAACTGAAAATCACACGATGGTATATTTGTGCTACTCCAACGGGTGGATTCAATCCAGTCGACTCTAGTATGATTCCTCGAGACTGTTTTAGGCGGCAAATTAAGTTAGATCAGCAAGTTATCAAACAAAAGATCGGGTTAAAATAGTTTAAATTAGTGAATAGATTGGATGAACAGCACAGATGATGTTTCTCCACAGGTTTAGTGAAGAGATGTCCTACCTTTTTACTAAAGTAATATATTATTAATCCAAGGTGGAGTGAAACAAGATGGCTGCTGGGCGGTCTGGTTCCCTTGGTCTCGGCGTGTAGAGCTGGACGTGCTGTATGTTGAACTGCTGGACGGCCTGGTGCTCCTTTATCTTCCTTCAGCGGGAACTGTACTCTGTATGATTAGTGGTAAAGGTGCACATCAATTAAACAAACATATGATATTTTCATCTAGGAATGGAGCGAACCTAGATGAATGACTGTGATGTTATTAACACTGGGTTTAAGTCGAACCCGGTGGTATGCTCTCCTCAGCTGTCTTGGGTGGAATGGTAGCCATACAATGAATGAATGAAAGTTGAATTAACATGGTGTGCACTCACTAGGAACATGTACCACGGTTTAATGACAGCACAGCTGGTTTATTAATCACTCCTTTTGGACGGTAGTAGAGCCTCATCCCCCAGGCAGTTATGTGTTCACAGAAAACTTAGAGATTGTATGACTATTAGAGTACTAACAACCTTAATGTAAGGATGGATACATGAAAGAGAATTGTAGCATACGCACTCATATTACAGCTGAAGATTAGTCTGCGATCGAACGCTCCAGGTGTCAACCCAAGCAGCATGTAACGTCCACTGTGGTTGCACTGCAGCGATGACGTCACATTATGACACATGGTTTTGTGCAGGGTGGAAATAGTCCCACATTCCGTCATTGGTACGATGTCCGAGTTAGGTAAGTGGCGAAAAGGTGCTCGGCAAGCCAGCCATGGATGTCGTGTACACCCCAAACAGCCAGCAGGTACTTATTTCAAATCAAGTCCAATTTTAATAATCGACAATAAAAATAAAAATCAAATCCAACAAGTGAAAAAAATTTCCTACTTCCTATATGTTCTATCTAATACTAGTACATAGTGTACATGAACATGCCCTAAGGGTTCCTATCTAACTAATATGTCTAAGCGACATTTAAAACGTTTAGTATCTGTTAGGTCGTAAAAAGTTTTAAGTTTGATGGTCCAATGGATCAAGTTCGTGTAAGTATAGTTTGTTCAAGGAAGGATACCAAGCCAAAATGTTTTCTTATAAATAAAAGGCTGTTTGATAGCCCTTAAAATGACCTTTTTAATGGCATCCACCCACACTAATGTTCTCTGTTGGAGCTGAGTAGTGTTTCCGGAGTCGATCTTTTGGTGGGCCAGGTTCAGTCAGATCCATCAGGATCGAATCTTGCATTCGAACCTGATAGGTAATTACAGGCACGTCCAGTCCATGATGAACTCTCAGTAGGGTAGCAATCATAACAGACAGATTGATTCATGGATTGTTTCCCCTCTCCTATTGATTGCAGTAGTTACTTTTTTGATTTGGGGTTTGCTGGGTCTGATCATATGCTGAGGAGGCGATTCCCATTTAATTAGAATGAGCGTGTACAATTCGCCCGAAAAAGATTAAGCTTCTGCTCTATTGTGCCACAGATTTGTCAAGCCATTATCTTCCTAATATTCCCAGGCGAAATGTATTTGTTTGCGTCGTACAGCTTCTTTTCATACGCACTAGGATCTGATGGTTTAGGTGGTGATGTTAATACAGGCTCCGGGTGGTATGACGGGGATAAAGTTGGTAGAGGTGGCGAAGGTGGTAGTGGTGGTGGTGGCGGTGATGGAGTTAAAGTCAGCTTTTGCCTAGTCACCGTTTCTGGTTGACTTGGTGTTACAGCCGTGGTACCTTCGTGCAGTTGTGTAGGTTGTATCCTAGATTTCGTCTTAGGTGGTGGTGGTGGTGATTTGACGGGCATTTCCAACTGCTGTTCGGCTGTTATGTAGTAGTTGGCGACAGAAAGGGGGCTTGCTCACAAGTGTTTTTGCTGTCAGCTCTCTAGGTTGCGGCACATTCATTCTGCTATCATGTGAGTTGTTTCCGCCATTGCATCTTTTTCTTGGTTTTTCCCATATCAGGAGTAAGGTTGTTCTCTTATCTTGAGCTCTAAAGCTCCATCTAGAGAAAGTCCTATGCTTTTCAAAGCATTCATATCTTCAGAGGATTCCATTTCCATCGCTAGCGTCATTTTTTCCGACAGGTGTTTCTCGTTGCTCTGTTCGCTGTCGGAAGGAATGGAATGAGGTAGCCGGACAGACAAGTGCTCCCTTTATATTTATCAAACGCAGACGTGAAGGAAAACATTCCCCTGATAATAAAACCTACAAAACCAACATTCCCATCTGTCACATGGAATGCGCTGACCAAAAATAAATGCTCTTTTTACTTACAAACACTAATTACAAACACAAACAATTACAGATTATTTTTGACAAGCTCAGGAAAAGAGAGACACTTCTATTTTTAATAACTTTGTAACATACCATTGACAATTCAATTAATATCTCTTTTCTATAGTATTTGTGTAGACCTGAAAAAGTCTATCTTGTGGATATTGTGTTATAGCAATCTTTTATTGTCTAATATTGCGTCCATGTTTTGTTACAGGCTTTCCCACATAATAGGGTCTGCCTTTAGGGAAAAAGAATAACTATTTTGTGTCTACACGGCAGTCAAACAAACCTCTGTCTTGTTCCTGCTGCTGCTGCTCTCTTTGCTCTCTCTGCTTCTAAAGTATGTACTTCTCCGTCCATTTTTCTTTCTCTTTCTTGAGTTCTTCTCTGAAGAGCTCTCGTATCAGGTCTTCAATCACTTTCAACATATTGACATTCTCCATATATTCAGGCTTCGTTATCGGGCTTTGATTGACATGATCTAAATTTACGTAACCTTCTTTCAGCTTGGATAACCTTAAACACATCTTCATAGAAGGATGAGTCAACAATGGATGGTCAGACTCAATCAATCAATCAATCAATTAAAGTATTTAAGTAGCTTACGCAACTAGTGCTTTCGCGACTGGTTAAGTCTCGAAGGTCTATATTTTCAATTGATCGGGACTGTATGAATGAAACCACTATAGTCCCGCTATTATGTGCGAATGTTGCACTTTTTAATTCATAAACATGTCCGGGCGAGGAAAGGTGGCAAGTAGGCCCATGGGACGCGAAACGCCACAGGAATGCTGTACGCCCAGAAACGGCAAAGCGCTTAAGATCAAATTAAGTCCAGTTGTACTAGTGGACATAATTCTATTCCATTGGTGTGTAAGCCACTCGTGTAATCTTCCTAATCATTTGAGTTGAATAACTTCATTACTATTTTGAATTAAAGTTGGAATTTGATGTAAATGGGGTACTTTTGATTTTCCGAAATGTTGACAATCAGCTGGGTGTCAGGCACTCAATACATGTTTGGGTCACGCTGTGTTTACTTTCGGTTTTCATTTCTGATGGTGGTATACAAAGGATCGAGTTAGGGTTGTATCGAAAGAGGTCTTCAATAGCCGAAGGAAAAACCTCATATGAATTGCCAATTCGAAAGTCGATGTCTGTTTTCTTCTGTATTCCTTCTTCATTCTGTGAAGCTCTCTTTCTTCTTCGTGCTGTTGTAGTGTTTTGCTGTTTTGTTAGTTTGCTGTTCTGCTTCGACTCGACTTCCATTGCCTTAGAACTTGATTTTGCGACTGGTCTTTTATCGCGACGTTTCATTGGTTAATAGCTATATTAAATTTGGAAGGTATGTTGTGCCCCTTTTTGATATATAAATTAGTGTTTGGTCTGAGTATCCGTGTTGGATTTGCATATCGTGTTAATAATTGGGTACTGTGTTGTTGTTGTTTGTTTAATTTCTCATTGTGTGTGTGTGTGGTGGGGGGGGGCCATTTGACTTAGCCTAGGTCACCTTATGTCTTAAGATGGTTGGGGTCAAATAAGTTGGGGTTTTCCACCTTTATAATATGTATAGATAGTTATGAGAATATATGTGTTGTTTTTCTCAGAACATGATGGTTAGTATTGTGCTAGCTGCATGCCTACATGAGGGAAAAATAACCATGGTCGTGCGCTTCAGCTAGCAGTCTTACCTTATTGCTTTAGCCCTTCAATAATTGTTATCATAATTACTTTTGGTTGTATTTATATGTTGCCGTGTTTGTTAATTTCTTTTGAGGTACCTTATTATGTTCATGTATGTGGTATCAATGTTTTTGTTGCATAATGGTCAGACTCAATCAATCAATTAAAGGATTTAAGTCACCTACGCAACTAATGCTTTCGTGACTGGTTAAATCTCGAATGTCGACATTTTTAATTGATCGGGACTGTAGGAATGGAGCCAATATAGTCCCGCTTTTATATGCCAATGTTGCACTTTTTAATTCATGAACATGTCCGGCAGAGGAAAGGAGACAAGGGGTTCGCGGGACTCAAGTCCAGTTGTACTAGTGGCCAGAAATATATTCAATGGTGTGTAAGTCACTCGTGTAATTTTCCTATTCCTTTGTGTTGTGTAATTTCATTACTATTTTAAATTAAAGTTGGAATTTGGTGTATATGGTGTACTTTTGATTTTCCGAAATGTTGACAATCAGCTGGGTGTCAGACACCCTATACATGATTGGGTCTCGCTGTGCTTACTTTCGGTGTTCATTTGGTTGGTGAACAAAGGATCGAGTTAGGGTTGTGGGTATAGAGCTAGTATTGAAAGAGGTCTTGAATAGCCGAAGGAAGAACCTCATATAAATTGGCAATTTGAAAATCGATGTCCGTTTACTTCTTTACTCCTTCTTCATTATGTGATACCCTCTATCTTTCTTCTTCGTGCTGCTGTAGTGCTGTTTTGCTAGAGTTTGCTGTTCTGTTTCGACTCGACTTCCATTGCTTTAGATCTTGATTTTGCGACTGCTCTTTTATCGCCACGATTCTTTGTTTAATAGCTATATTGAATTTAGAAGGTATATTGTGCCTCATTATGTTGTATAAATTAGTATGTTTGGTCTGATCATAAGTTTTTGTTTATTTAGTTCCGTATTGTATGTGTGTGTGTGTGTGTGTGTGTCCTTTTGACTTGGCTTAGGTCACCTTATAGTCATAAGATGGTTGGGGCCTAAGAATATTTTGTGTTTATTTGTGTCTTACTACTATTGTTGTCTTGTGCTACCAGGCCTGATGGCGGGGTTTTGCCACCTTTATGAGAATATATGTGTTGTTTTTCTCAGGCCATGATGGTTAGTATTGTTTTAGCTGCATGCCTACATGAGGGGTGGGGAAATATAACAAAATATTTATTAAAAAAACCCACACACAATAGCAGTCATGGGCGTGCGCTTCAGCTAGTAGTCTTACCTTACTGCTTTAGCTCTTCTATTAATTGTTATTATAATTACTTGTGGTTGGATCTATATGTTGGCATGCTTGTTTTTGTTTGAGGTACCTTATTATATTCATGTATGTTGTATCGATGTTTTTGTTGAGTACCTTGTCCAAAAATTCAGGGTATGTTGTGGGGGAATTCATTTTATTAATCTTGGAAACCGACTCGTTGATTATGGTATCTGGGACAGGCGTTGAATACGTGGTCCAGTGTTTCTGCAGCAGGGCAATGTAGACAGTCAGTAGTTGGTTTATGGTCAGACTGGAGGTTACCCCGTTTTACATGTTTCAAGCGCGGACGCGATATAAAACATCCATACGATTCTTTGCTGGGTCGGAACGCTAGGATTATTTGATTTGAAAGCGAGGGATAGAATGGAGTCAAAGAACTTGAATCATGATAACAACCGAAAACAATCCATATACAATTTATTTTAAACAAAAGTTTTTATCAGATAATTAACAGCCAACAATTAACAATTAAGAATAAAATCTTTTCTCAAACATACTAGCAAACTAAAAAAGATTCAAATAGCAAACCATTTGGAAGTCATTGGGCCATTGTTGTACATTACGTTTCCTAGCTAAAAATATGATATAACCATAATGGTCACAAAACCGTCGATCTACTTTGTCATCGTTTCTAGAAGAGTGAAAATCACAATAAGTCACTAAATATTTTAAAGAATATCCAAGACTGCGTTGATGAAGAAAATACACACAATATTGTCCACCCACCATTGAATATGTGCCTTCTAATTTCACATTATTGAATCGTGTTGTCTGGGCATTTCTTCTCATAAAGTCGATGATGTCGTCTTCCAAAGGTGGCAATCCATTAGAATCAAATTACTCCACGCAACCTTGTTTAGGAAAGTAGACTGATACAAAGTGGGATCCTGTGAGATGACCGTCGTCAGTCGTAATGGCATAAGCTTGATGGTCTTGCGGTTTGCGAAGAGGCAATTTTTTTTACCACACACCACATTATTCTAAGAAGCAGTGTACGAACTTTGGTTCAAAAGGTAACAAAGTTCCCAGGTATCCATTTGTTTGTGTTTAATTTCTTCACTGATAATAAGTGATCAATCCAATCCCGACTTTCTCTTTGAATTTGACTGACAAGTAACCTCTTCTTCGTTTTGTCTCTGCACCCTGAGCCAAGAGAGCTTCGATGTGATATATCTCTGAGCCATCACTTACGGGGAGGAATGATCACGCAAGTCTTTATACATCTGTTGCAACACAGCTTTTTCTGAGATGAGACTCCAAGCTTAGTCCAGATACTTGTCCAATTTTCCTACTTGGCTCAGCATCAGACATGTATCATGTTAACTTTAACTGGGATGATCGTTTTGATATTCATAGCAATCTTTCTTGATCAAACCCTTATTTACTTATACCAAGTGCTTGGCAAAACTGGAGACTAAATGTTGTTTTTGCTCTGGACATCTGGACATCATCACTATTTCCTCTTTGTCTTTGTCTTGCGGTCTTCTTCGGCGGCATTCCACCATTCCATTTCAAAAGAGTCTCCACTATTCAAAGAGGGATTACAGTTTTCCACAGTTTCTAATGGTCTATAATGATTTCTCTCAAACTCTTGATTTAAATGATAGTATCGAATTCGGCATACAGGATGACGTTTTACCGTCTCAAGTAGAACTGTAGACAACTGAAGTTCCACAATATCCTGTCCTGATTTTATAAAGTGGAAATGTCCTTCGTCACTGACTTGGTCTGAAGTGAAATCAAAAGCCCACAAAGATTAGCCTCCTGCATCATCATCGTAAGTAATGGTATGACCGGTATTGGTCCCTCAATGTGCGAGGGATTCGTAAAGGGATACGTACGACCTCAAGTAATTCATCTTGACACTAAAGTCAGGTTCGAAGGGTCTGGTATACAAGGTCCTGCCATCGCGACTGACTTCCATATAGGACAATTCGCAGTGCTGAAGGTCAAAAGCATTTGATTGGGGACTCCGTTGAAGGCTGCAACGATGCCAACGATTAATCGCTTGGGTAACTGTCCTTGAAACGGATGATCTTCAATCTTGGATCAGAGTCCTGTGGCAATGTTGAAGGTTTTCACTTCCACGCGTCGTATCGGATACTTGGCGGTCGTTCTGCCCAAAGTCTGACTGACGTTGTTTCCCACTTTAGATAACAATTCCACATTGGTATCCCAGATCCAGAACTTTAAACAATTCCACATTGACCCGCGTTCCCGTTAAGGCGCATTCGTATTATGTGTGCTGACAAGATAGGTCTTAGTTTGCAGGTTTCGGCACATGTACGGCTCAAGGGAAACATCAGTTTTCGTTTGAAATGTTGAGGTAAATTGGGATGGTAGAAGTCGGTTTGAAGCAAGACTTTGCACTTGATCAATTCTTCGTATTGTTGAATGTTGTCCAGATCGATTTATTTCGTCAGCAATTGCGGGTGACCTGCGAAAAAGCGACAATATTTGCACACGTAAGGATACGGTGAACACACGTCCAAGTATTTGGTTTCCTCTGCTTTCTCGTCGTCCGATTGGTGGCATTTGTCCGTCCTTCGTACAAACTATCATGCGGGTTCAATTGGTCCATCAGCTTGTAACTTCCCACGATGCGTTTAATCTGGAGATCGGTTTTCAAACGGCGATCGTACTCGCGTTCCCACATTTCCACCACTTGGTATCCTTCCTTTTCTAACTTTAAGCGCCGCTGACAAGTGGCCTTGTACATGTCTTCGATGGTCCGTTGTCAAAACTGTTTTTCAGTGTCACGTTCAGGGTAGAAGATGGAATATCCATGAAATAAGCGACCGCTAAATTTGTCCGTGATCTGGGGGTTTTCTACGTACCGAATAAACCGAATACGTTCCGATGGTCTTTTTGCCTCCTCCGTTTTGGGTATGCTGCATCCATTTGTCTTCCTTGTCGCACACATACTGTACCAGCGTAAGACTCTGACCGAGTATTTACGTTTGATAAAGTTCGTAGGTTGAGGGCTGATGACAGCCAGTGTATTTTCTGGCATGAATCGTTGGCGGTACACTAAGGAACACGCATCGGCAATGGTTCAGGCTTCTGTCAAAGATCGGTCGCTCTGTGTTCCATGAACAATTATCGAAATTTCCCACAACAGCGCCATGAAATTCCCACGACGGAACGACAATACTTTAACATTTCTTCCTGAAAGTTGAAGGGTCCGAGGTGTGAGCCTGGTACTAAGCGTAAAAAGCTTCTCGTTGTTAGGCATGCATGTTGTCGGATTCGTAGTCGTAAGTCGCAGGCAAATGAGGTAGAAGGGCACGTTGATTGGCTTCGGTATTCAAAAAGTGTAGAAAGTAGCTTTGTTCATTTCGGTCATTCCTAATGTTTTAGGCATTCGACTCAAAGACATGGACAATAGCTCATCGAATCATCATACTGTACTCGTTCCACTTCATGGAAATGACTGTATCTCCGTTCAAAGTGACTTTAGAACGTACGATACTTTGATCCGTATAGTATCTCATGAGAAACTCTTCAGCGTATCCAGATAAATTTAAGACATTCCCGTGGCATAGCGAGTATATTATACATGTCCTCTTGGCTCCACATCTCGTCGATAGGCTCTAAGATCCACTGGGCGAAATTGGCTAGCGTGTTCAGTCCCCGAATATTTTGTCACGTTCTCCAGGAATCTTGCTGCAGTAAGGGCAATGACTAAAGATAAGCTCTAGGATGCACTTCTGGCACGCTCGGTGAGAAATTAGGAATTGGAATGTCGGTTTCTTGCATGCATTCGAAATCGAACAAGATGAACTTCCCTTTCTTATGTTTATCTTCCTCCTCTTGTTTTAAAATATAGTATTAGTGTTCCTAATCTACAATTTGGTGACAAAATGTGACATCGTTTCTTGGTAACTGGCAGGGCGGATAGGCATGTTTGACTGAATCCGTCAGTGAAACGTAGCACAGAAAACAAATGTTGTGCTTGATTATGGGTAGCCAGTGTAGGGGACAGAGCAGCGGTGAGGTGTGCTCTGATCCTGGTACTCTAAGTATGATCCGAGAAGCCATGTTTTGAAAATTTTGAAGGTTCTGGAGTATATATTGAGATGAACCATACATAACTGATTTACAATAGTCCAGTCTTGAACGTACTGATGAACACACAACTGTTTTAGCGGCATCAACAGAAAGATATTTGCGAATGGAGCTGATGCGTCTCAACTCAAGGTCTGCATCTTTGCACATGTTCATGATATGTTGGTGCAACGTGAGAGTACTCTCCAGAGTGACATCTAGGTTTGGTACTGACTGTGTGAATTTAATGTTGGTGTTACTGACATTTATTGTTTGAGGTAAAGGATGTAACTGAGAAAGTCTTTGTTTTGTGATCAGAATGCCCTCAGTTTTATCATCATTGATCTGCAGCTTGTTACATGATTTCACATCAAAAATGCACTCTATACACCATGGATGGTAGCATCAACTTCAGTTGGGTGGCTAGATTTGTGTATTTGGATGTCATCAGCGTACAATTGGTGTGACATTGGATGATGATCTATGACACTTCAGAGCGGCTGGGTGTACATAATGAAGAGAACAGATCCAATAACAGATCTATGTGGAACACAACAACATAGACTAACTGGGCTGGAGTGTATTCCATTTGCAAACACAGTTTGTGTCCTGTAGACCAAGTATGATTTGAACCACACTAAAGCTGTATAACGAATGACAAATACATGCTTTAGACGGTTAAGTAATAGATCATGGTCTAATGTGTCAAATGATGCAGACAAATCAAGGAGGGCGAGGACTGTAATCTTTCTGTTATCCAAAGCAGAGAGAAGGTCATTAACTATTTTTAGAAGAGTTGTTTTAGTACTGTTGCAAGGGCAATATGTAGATTGCACATTGCTAAAGGATTGTTTGAATTCAGATGAGATACTAGCTGGAACAGAACAACCCTTTCAAAGATTTGTTCCTGAATGGGAGATTATAAACTGGGCGGTAATTCTTTAAATTGTTATGGTATAGTGATGGTTTCCTCAGCAGAGAAAGCACATTGGCAATGTTTGAAAAATGATGGGAATTCCCGGATGAGAGAAAAAGAGGTATTAATAACATCAGTTAGTAAAGTCAATACTGGATCTAAGCACCCACGCTGCATTGATGATGGATTTGGATCAAGTTCACATGACGTTGGTGCACTCTTCATCAGGATTGTACATACGACATCCATAGAGACAGGTGCAAATGCTGCTAATGGCTGCTGCTGAAATTCTGTGTCCCAACTGTATTTTGTTTTCAAGCTTATCTCTAATGGTTTTTACTTTGTCATGTGCTAACAGGTCAGGAAGCTCGATTGAAGAGAAGATAGTTGGAAGTAGTGTACATTTGTTCCTTGACATTAGCTTGTTAGTAATCTCGAATAGCTATTTGCAGCATTAACTTTCCGTGATCTTAGTACTGTAGTGGGTCAATTTCGCTTCATTGATTATGTGACATTCTTCGTAGCGGCTTAATATATTTGTTTATGAATAGTGAATCTAGTGGAAAGCCAAAGCCTCTCATTTTGACGACGTTCGCTTTTAGCAGCACGAAGCTAGTTCCTAACACTGCCATACCATGGAGAACACTTTTGAATTGATGCTCTGCACTTGGTAGCTGGGGGTTCTTTGTCGAGAAATGAACGCGGGCAGTTATCAAGTTGTTCTGCTGTAGGAGGTAAGCAAGTTGTTAGGTTTTCTTGGATGTTATGCATTAGTTTGGTTCTATTTATCAAATAGAGGTTTATCTTAGTAATTGATAAAGGTAGAGGGTTAGGGACTGATACGTCAAGATGGCATATAATGCAGAGGTGGTCTGATATTAGGGAGGACCGTATAACGTTATAATCAGGTCTATGAAGAATCCATCAGTTTGTTTTTTCTACTAGGATGAGAGCGCTATAGGCATACTAAATTTACTAACCTTTGATCAAGTGCGAGTGTGGTTTGGACTAGTTCAAACGATGTGTGGTAGAAATTGAAAGTTGTGGTGTGGTTAAGACGTTTGATCATGGAGTTCTTTATGATGACAACAATTCCACCTCCGCGAGAGTGTCGGGGGAACGACTTGATGGAGTAACCAGTGGGTGTTAGATCCCCGCACTTGGGCCCATCTCCTGTTTTTAGCCATATTTCTGTCGGGAAAAAGACGTTGATAAAATTAAATATTTATGTGGGCTTTTCCGGTGGTCATACTGATTGGGCATTGAATAATGCAATACGCAGAGGTACCTCTTGTATCGTTGACAAAATGGTTGACGATTTAATAAGGATTTGAATTAGGTTATATAAATTAACGGTCGAATTTTTAAATTGTTGAGCCGGAAAGGGCATAACGGAGATAACTGGAATTCTTCTTCCTTGTCTATACCGGCCAGTTTTGAAACATCGTTTCTTTCTGTTTGCTTCTGTTTACATTTAAGTAATGATGAATGTAGTCCCAGTTCGTTTATTATAGAGCACACTGTAGTGTGGTGAGCACAATGTAGCAGTGCAGCAAGACAGCTGCGAAAAAGTCTAATTTCTCTCGTTTCCAAAATAAGGAGATGAAGAAACACATACGAACTGAAGAGCCAATACATGATGAAGACAATAACGTAGACGACGACAGGCAGCAATGACATATGTCATGAATAATGGCAGATAAAACGGAACATCTGCTTGAAGCCGGTCTAGCGATATCAGCCATCTTGACCCTTTATCGTTGATAATTTCGATAAAATGACTAGAGTGTACTCAACGATTATTTAGGGTAATAATGCAATTACATAAAAAAATGGAAAGTGATTACATTCAAGAAGTTTAAATCGATCCGGATTCATAATTGGAACGTTGGAATTCAAAACAATGTGATATAGTACGGGTTATTATACTAGCTCGTGAACAAATTATAAGTGAATGAAAAGATCATACATGCTGATTGAATCATTCGTTCAAATTTCATTCATTTAAATACTGTTTTGTTTCTCTATTAACAATTCATTGTCAAAAATTTGCAGTGTTTTAAGACAATGAACATCTTTATACTGCACGACACGTGATGAAGAAAGAGTATAATGTAGACGCCTTATGGTTTAGGTTAATAGATTTGTTTTTGGGATGGAATAAATAAGCTGTTTCGTCTATTTCAAAGTAGAGATGATAAAGTGAACGTTGTGGACATGTTTACTGAGTTACAACTGAAACTTTAAAACAAGCAAATGAATGATTGTCATATATGTAATGTCGACAGCAAACGTGAGAGACGCATGATTGAAAATATCATTCTGATCATTTAAACAATTATTTAGGACAAATGTTCGTAATCTTTCGTAAATTAAAGGATTCGGACTATGGCATGTGCTCTCTAGGGTATATAAAATTAGGATATACAAATGATAGGCCTAAGGCTATCTCATATCAGATGCTTACAACTTTACTAATCAGTCAAAACACTAAATTCGAGAACAAATGCCACGGAAGGTTTAGTGGGCAACTAAGAACCTCAGTTCCAATGGGCCAAGACGACGAAAAAGGTTTTATTTCCGCTGGTCAAATGAACTGTCATACAACAGTTGTGTTGCAATTTCCTCATTTCACTGTTTTGATACAATATATGTCTAGCGAACATATACACACCCTGTAAGATACAGGTCATTGCTGAGGTCCTTGCAGCTGCAAATATGAAATTGACAAGGCGTAAACCTGTGTCTTCTTTAGCTAGTAGAAATAATGGTAATAAATATATTTACTTTTATGCATCTTAACTTTCCTCAAAATGTACCTTCTTAAATAAACTTGTAAACCTGACACACAACATAATTGCACTGTAATTTCAAGTACATTTCCAGTTGAAGTTACATTCTCCTAACTGCACTGAAGTGACCCAAAAACTAAAGTCCATCATAAGCAGAAAAGCATAATTGAGTTGTATCAACATAAAAGCAAAATCCATCCAATAAAGAGCAACTTGAAATGTTTTTGCGTTTGTTATTAATTCGACATATGACAATAAATAGCAAGTCAAAATAGACCTAAACATGGCTTTCTTCTTTAAACTAATGTCGAGATCGCGACAATGTTCAGTGGTTGCTGGGAGGTGTTATGTGTGTGTATATACCGTTAATCTGCACTGATGAATCTACGGTTCTGTATTTATTTTGAAATACAGCATCAATTCAATTACTTTATTTCTTGTAGTGTATTCACTTATTAATCCTTAGATATGAAATTGGGATAAGTATGTAATAAAAAGAGTACTGCATTAGTATTGGATAATAGGAACTCTTATTTTCTTCGGACTAATGCCCCAAGGTATTGCAGTATTACTCAGAAAAACCAGTTTATATTTCCCGATACAAATGCAGGAACGTATAATATTTACTGAATTGAAATATATATGCATGTTGTATTGTGTTTAATGCAATAATTGATTTCCTTTCTGTGAGTATCAGAGAGAATCACGAATTGGAAGGCATTAGTCACAACGGATATGAATGTGGTGCATTCACATTTTGGCAAACATTTGACACACTTAAGATCAACACTGCAAGAAATGTTTACGAAATCTACTTAGATCTGAAATATAAAACCAAAGAGTAAGATCTAAAATATACTTCATCAAGAACAACAAACAATACACGAAATAAAATGTAACATCCGATCATTGTTATGTTAAACACAAGGACTCATATCTACACTAATGTTTCATGTTGTGCTGGTGTTTTCTTCCATATTGTTGATCTGTCATAATGGAGTTAAATAGTTTCTACCAACTGCAATGACTTCAAGTCAAATAAGACTTTTTATTAAAATGAAAAGACAGATGGCACAACTGGACAAACTAAGAAAGGACAAGTATATGTTCAAAATAAACAAAAAATGCTAATTAATTATCATAAACAATCGATTTTACAACGATATGCATCACACATTATATATATATATATATATATATATATATATATATATATATATATATATATATATATATATATATACATGTGTATATATATATATATATATATATATATATATATATATATATATATATATATATATATATATATATATAATGACAGTGATGTTAGGATGTACGTAAGTCTTTCGTGTGCAGGTGGGGGTATCACACGTCTTCTTTTTACTAATTATGATGCCGAAAATCTCACAAACTAAAGCGATATGGTCCATACAGGGTCGCCTGCCAGACTATTATATAGAATTCAATAAACTCCTATTAGTTGGAGAGAGAGAGAGAGAGAGAGAGAGAGAGAGAGAGAGAGAGAGAGAGAGAGATAGAGAGAGAGAGAGATGTCGTTTGGCGGTTAAAGGATACTTATCATAACGGCAGGCATGTTTGCTATTATGAATCCCTATTTTTTGCTGTCGGTCGAAAAGTCTACTGCTTGAGTTGAGGTTGGGGTGTACGGCCCTCGGACATTTTCATATCTATAAATATCGGATTTTAGAACTTATTTATAGATTAAACTCTACACATTGTCAAAGAAATAGTAATTGATTGATTGCATAACGTGTGCCTCGTAACCAAGACATTTACCTTATAGGCTCACAGGCTATTCACAGTTTGTATAGTTGGTTATGCGATCACTGTAGATAAATCCCTAAGAAAATGTACACATACGCTTGCGACGAAGCAGGTCACTTATAGGCTAGCTCGTGTAAGTTCAGTTGCAGTTGCAGTGGTTTTATCTAGCCCTAAATATTTTTCTCTATCAGACCTCAGATTTCTCAGCTATTAAATTGTGCATCATGACACAAATGACCATCCAAGGAAATTCAGTTTAACATAGAGTTAAGAAATATTGTTTATGTATGCGTATTAATGCACCATGGTATGATCACTATTTCATATTGCAATAATGTTGGTATATGAAATTGCTTTACATAAACACTTAAAATTCCGTGGTATTTGTACTGTATGTGGTACAAAAATCTTTAGATAACTAACATATATATCAGACACAAGGATCATCCGAGGAAGAAAATTATAATGTATGAGTGTGACCTGGAACGAAATGAAAAACCTTGGTAAATTTTAGCTCCCGAGTACAAACACAGAGTGACTGTATTTCTGAAAAGAATTTCACAAAGGCTGCCCACATTAGACAATGAAGTGCGAATGTGCTTATTGCACGAAAAGTATATTACTTAAAAATATTAAATGAATACATCACCATAAGTTTGGGAAGGGAACCATAATGTCTGTCTGAGACTATATATCAATTTAATTGCAAACCTCTTGCGAGGAATCAACTTCGTTTCATAAGTGGAATTATTGGCTATTTTGCTTAATACTACTCGGATCTGAACTTCATGCAAACCTTTCGGGAATGAGTCTATTTCATGTTCAGATATTCAGAATTAGGGTTGAAGAAAATCAAAATACCATTACAGTCTAAACATCAAGGTACATTCCACAAACTTTATAACGTTAATACATTAAATTTACGTAGTATCGGGATACCCACTGATACATTCCAAGTCTATTCCCAGTCTTAAAAATGTCTGTGTTATAAAACAGCATTCTCATTGGTATTCAGTCAATGTACAGGGTAGCTTGAATTTGGTCATGTATATCACAATATAACGTGCTTTCAGTGTAACTTTAAAAAAAAAATATTTAACATATCTGCTGAGTGTAAGACACGACAAGACTAATGAAACCCTAAAACAAATATGGTTGATACGGATTTAACATTTCTGTTATAAATAATTTCTAAAACAAGGGCGTATTATGAAATAAAAATTGCTTGTTTGATAATATTAAAAGAAAACATTATGTTTCATCACATTTGTGAAATGGTTGAGCTTCCTCAGTGGCAATGGTGCTTCAATATAGATTACTATATATAACTATTGATGCTTCGGTGTTTAAAATATGAAGGAATCATATTTTGTTGCAATGGTTTACTTAAATTTTGAATTGTTGTGGTTTCCTGCCGCTGTGTCAGTATTGTATTGGATAATATTTCATGAATAAACGTTGCAGTACGATAATATTTGTGCCTGAAATCACTCTATGTATATTTATTTCATTCTACAATCGATTTATAAGGTTGAAACATTTTATAACAACCGGGGAAAAAAACATGTAAAGTCTTCATCTTTTTGTAGTGTTTCCTTGTGTGGCATCTGAATGGTTTGCAGTTCTTAACAATTTCCATACGTGACGTGCTCATGTTGTCGCTGCGGTGAGGAAAGCATTGCATGCATCGATAGCAGAAATATCATTGATTTTTATATTGCGTGTTCTACGATTGACATAACCGTTTGAAGTCTTGATGTACACGAAACGGATTTGGTAATACAGTATACTGATGCTGCGTTGTGAGGCTGTTCTGAAGAGCAGCAGTGGATAGAGGACAAATTTTTTGACCTAACTTTCTTGTTATATTGTCCATCGTTATACGCTTCCAGTTTTTGTATGCCTTTGTCCGCTGAAGGATAGGTGATGCCTGTGAATTACATGGTTTCAAAATACGACTTATACTTTGAGACGCGATCGATGTTGTACTTTACATGATCTACCGCGAAATGGATGGCCCACAAAAGACAGTGGTCATTGTTGGATTGACATTCAGGCATACTTTGGTGAGTATGAATTGCTTGGGAAGAGGTGCGTACTTTCTTCCGCGCAACAATATGACTGTGTAAGTTTAAAACGAGACAGTATTGACTCTGGCGAAGATAACATGCCGATCCCGATTCTTGATAAGTTTCACTACGACGCCGGATAAATGACCAGGCGATTTCGATGATGTGACTGAAATGGTCTCTACGGTACACGATCAACAATTTTGATGTGATCCACACGTTGATGCTATTGTGTTTCTTCACAAAATGAACATTAAGAGCTACTCAGAGTTTTATAGCAGTGTGTGCGCACTAATCTGCAATAACAGAAGATTTTAGAATGCGCTCCTGAAGTTCTTTGAAAACTTCTACCTCAAGCATATGATCGTAAACGTATCCTTTGTCAGCACTTCAGTACGCTTTTTTGACTCGCCTGGTTGATGGAAGATGCTTTATTTAGGACATTGCCATTGAAGGTATTGTATATCGATTTTAGTCATTTTTGCTTGCAGTCAGCAGGTCTTGATCTGATGATGATGCCGTGCTCAAGTTCAAAGAGTTTATTAGGCTTTGCGGATTTTCCCGTGCACACTTTGTATTTGTATCACAGCTACTTCATGTACTGCTTGCTGCCGGGCAGGGATCTTTATTCCCGCTTGCGCCTTGTACTCGTTGATGAGTTTAGAGGCGATAACTAGCTTTAACCGCGAGACAATCTCGGATGGATATTTGTTTTGTCGGATGCCGCCATCACGCTGTTTCCATTTGCACCTTGGAACTCCATTTCCCTCTGTATCAGGTTTATCCTCATACTTTTCCCTAAAAATCCGTGGCGTAAGTCCACTAAACGGACCTGCCTTTGGCTTATATTCAGATCTCTGTTTCTGTGAAGGCTGATGTTGTCCTTTCTTGTGTTGATGTGGAGGCTGTTGTTAAAGACAAAATCTTTACTTACTTTTGCTTTATTCAAGATTACTAGGAAGACCTTTGTTTATTTTATTTCAAATCATCTACCATTTCAATGACTTTAGTTACTTCCTCCTCATTTTCATTTTTACCTTGAAGATTTTAATAACTCTGCAATAATTATTGTTTAGTTAATATGCTGCGTATTGATAAAATGTCGAAATAAGCCTCATCTGCATTTGATTGTCTTCTGAAATATCTTACATGGCTGCAGCTTTTCACGAAGAAAATCAGCTAGCCATTCTAATGTCGAATCTGTTTCTGAATAACCAGTGACACGTATAATTTTCTTCACAGCTTTATCATGCATATCATCTTCATTTTCCTTAATAATGGTTTCTTCTCCTCGTACAAAGTTTCTAATATTTTCTTGTCATAGTCTTCCTCAAGCATCGCCGTTTACTTTGATGTCATAATTTTCTGTTTTTTTCGCATTTCAACAATCATAGCTTTCTTCGTTTTCGTTACAGTTTTAGTTTCTTCACTATCTGCTTTTTTGTCCTTGCTGATTTAGCTTTAGGTGTTTCTGCCACATATTGTGCACCTAACTATCCAGCAATACTTGTTGCTAATGCCGAGTCGTTATGATCGCGTCCAACACCTAATCTTGTTTTACATCATACGTCGTTTTCATTTCGTCAAGTTTAGTGAGGATAAGCTTGAACAATTCCCCTGAGAAATCTCGCTGAAAGGGCTGCTGACATAACGTGTCCTCGATGAAGAGCTGATGTTACGGTGTACGCTTACCTATGAACTTCTTGCGAACGGCATCTCGCTGACGATGTCTAGTGAGCTTTCAAAAGGCTTGGTATATCATACGTTTTCAAAAGCAAATGATTCTCGAATGTTTGTTGAGATACAAACCAGATATGTAAAATTCATCAAAGCCTTTTCGATATCGTTAAGGGATAGTTTCTGCATCGCGATGAAGCTTCACATAGTCATGTTGTGATTCTTACGTCTCAGCTGCGTAGCAGTCTTTGATCTTTTTGATGGCAATGCCCCTGCAATGGTCTCTCGTGATCGCGTCGATGTCATAATTATCCAGACTGGAAAAAGAGTACAGCATACCCTGTGTTATGTTGGCTGTACCTAGGCACATTGCAGTATGACTGATTGAGGTAAATGCTAAACGCTTCTTTCTCGACAACGAAAATACTTGCAGATGCGGTTCATGTTATATGGGCCTATCTTAATACCATCGTATGTGTTACAAAATCAAATTCTTCTGCGGGTTGTGTCTGATCCTGATCCACGAGGGTAAAGACACCATCACGGCCAAAATATTTTCAAACAGAGTTTTCTGCAAGCGAATTGCCAAATACACATATCGCTCAATAATTGTCCTTCAGAGAATTGAATGTATAAATAATATCGCGATCGTAAAAGAACATATTGTTTATGAGCATGTTCATGAGCAGATTCGTTTTACCATGACCCGTCAGACCGACTACTATGTAATCACAATACGGCACCAAAAAATGATGCCGATACGCATTCGTGTACGTCTTCGTGAAGACATTAATGATTTTTATTTTCTATATAATTCACCATCATGTCATGCAGGTCCTTGGCTACTTTTTGGGATCTGAAAGCTATTGTGCGAGTCAGGATGAGCTGATTATAAATGTCAACCGCCGATTTCATGCAGGGTAATCTCAGCGTGAGTGGTCACATCATCGTTAATCTGGACGAGTTAGGCACCCTTTGGACGCCAACGCTGCACGATGATCTCACGTGAGCATACTCGAGCTGGCAGCTTAACTAGGATATTATACGGACTTCCAGCACCGATATGACAATATCTGGTGTCGTCGCCGGCCGTGTTGTTCACGAATCTTGCTGTGGCGAACTAGTAATATAAAACAGGTGGCACTCTTAACGTCAACATAACCTTGGGTGAAAACGCTTTAAGCGGACTTCTAGCGAAGTGGATGATTAAAGATCAGGCCCAGGCGATATCGTATTTACGGTTGAACTCGTTTGGTGGCACACATATTATCAACGACGGGAGGAAAGCTAACATGAAATCTCATCGTGGAGTGTGCAGCTAATATCGCAATGTCGGAATATCCGCCTACGATTAACAACGAAGTGTCCAGGAAAATGTACTAGGACACTCAACACGTCAGAAATAATGTTGGATACATTTCAACACTCACTGGAATGAATAGAAATCGACGAGGTTTAGTCGAAATATCGTCAACGGAATTTTCTGTCTTTTAAAGTTTATAATGCAAATTCTTATCACATCGTACACACGACCACTGGATGCTATAGGGCGAGTCTTGGAATCACATCAACTTTGGGCAATGAATACAGTTACCGCATGAAATTGCTATATGGTGCAGAGAAACTTCTCACATGGAGACTCGATTTCATTAAACCGGATAGCACCCCGAATGTGCTTTACAACGGTACGTCAGCTATCGGAGCAACAACAGTTGCATTTTACATTATTGGCACTTACATCAAAGTATTCCGCGATTAATTGTACAGCGCTCACTGCAAATCCACCTAATCCAGCATCATATATTTTCAGGGTTGTACGATGAATGAATTAATATAATTCTTATCAAAGACATGATATAGTCAATATGGCGGAAATGGTATTAGTGGCGACTGAACTTTACCAGTTGCTGTTTGATTATACGTATAGTTAGGATGCGTCGTATGCTGAATTGTAAATCACTAGCTAAAGCATACCATGGGAGTGGATGTCGATATCAACCAGATGAGAAACGCCAGTAAATCAACGCCGGAAACTAATCATGAACGATGCAGTCACGATGAGGTGAAACTGTCTCACATTTCCGTATAGTGCATGCTTTATCAGAAGCCGAGAGTTATCATCGATATGTATTTTGCCGTGTTCAAACTTTGCAACGGGCGAGAATCGGCTTAGCTGATCAAAACGATCGATGGCAATGTATCAATAAAAAATTGCATCCGACCCTCGTGTACGTGATCATGAAGACCGGGTATGTGAAACGACGACGGTTTGGTCCAAAGGAAAACGACGACGCGCACAATAAAAGACCTCACCAGCATGGACAAAGTCGTGGCTCGAAAACGATGTCGTGGCAATAGAGCATTGCGCAATGCTATCGACAAAAGAGCGTTTCTCAGCACGTCGGTTTGGAGTAGGAGGACGTAAACACGAATATGATGGAAGTAACAGCGCTCAGCCAATTATCTGGCGGAGGTGCTTTTGACGACTAGGTACCAGCTGAAGAAAAAAAAAACGCCAATGCGTGCTCTCATGTTGGAACCTCCTAAGACCCATGGAAGTCTTATGGTCCATTTTCATGTACGGAGACCATAGAAAGGTGGACCCCAATGTGATCGCGACCGCTTACCAATAACCAATAACCAATACCTGGAGAGTATTAAGAAGAACTTGAGAGTAAGCTGGCCAATGTTCTTAAGGGCGGTTACTCCATCGTCAAGAGACATTTTGCTTGAGAAATATGAACCTTTCCAAGTATGAATCACTCTTGTGTGTGGTCAACCAGAGTGTTACTAGAGAAGTATTAGATTACGAAATAGTAAATTGAAACTAATGTTTATTTAATCATCTTTACATATATGACCGCGGTGTCAAATATACTATAAAGTTTCGTGTAGCAGTGGTGGCAAATTCTTATGAATGGTTACATCATATTGACATGCAAGGTGCATTCACATGATAGCGGATCTTGTTACAATAAATCAGATGACATGAATAAAAGAGTATATGGCGTTTAGGATGCCGAATAACCATATAATCATCACGGTGGATCCAACGCATATGAAAATCCCCAAATATTACCCACCACAGCTTGAAACGGTCATCAAGAGATTACTCGTCACGGGAGCATAAGACGATGAAGCCTATAATACTTTAACCACATCGTACCGACGCTACAAGAGGATTCTGAGAGTGACTTCTGAGGTACCGCTCGTCGTGTCTAACACCGGTGTGATCTCAACTGAAGAGCTAGCCAATCCAGCAATGCAGATATTGTCTGGAGCCGCGCTGGCATTCCAAGCGATGATAAAACGCATCAAACCTAACCTGGAGTCCAAAAACGAAATAGCGCCAAGCAAGCTACGCTGTCGTACCAGATTACATTTAATGAGATCATCTGCGCTGGGAATCTTTTTAAGTGCAACTGCTCATATGTGAGATGAGAACCATCCACAATCTCATCGCGGACATGGTGGGCAACCAATTGACGTTGCTGAGCACTCACCAATGTTGATCGGGTTCGGAACCAATCTGGTGTTGCTGATGGCGGCATAGCAACAAGAGCTCTACGACAATGTCACGCTCACTATCTTCTACGAAAATGATCTTATTTTAAGGCTATGCATCTATTGCATACATCGAGAAGATAACTTCAAGTTAATATACAGACCAACTGATGTGTAGAAACCACCTACAAACGTTTTATAAGTTAGTAAAGACGCTAAACAAAACATGTTTTGCTACCTTTAAATTATCTAATCGAATATCTGATTTATTTCCGTTGAGATTAATTACGGTGTGTCCCACGTAGAAACAAATGAATGATGAAGTATCTGGTATTTTTTAATCTTACCACGTGCCTTATTTTAGTGCTCACGCTTCGTACATTTCCATTCGAGTTAGCTTCGTAAATACTCAACTCGGGATGAATTGTCCACGTCGTTTCCTCGCACTGCTGCATAATGCTTAATTCTTGCCGGAAACGTGTCTTACACCAATGAATGTTTCTTGAATCGGCGGGTAGTTTTTAATTTCTCGTTGTAATTTTTAATCACTTGATCTGTATCAGCATGGAACACCCTTTAATATCAGTGATTATCCACAAGACCATCCCTTCCCGTACGACGACATTAAAAAGTGCTCGGAAAGTTCAAGGATAAAATTCACGGTGTAACCATCACGGAAGTCATTCGGACTTGAGGCTAAATGTGCTGCTTCGCCCAAGATGATGGCACCGTCTTGAAAACAATTAAAGGAGCGAAATATCCGGTCACCACCGAATTTGCCACCCATCAGCATAACACACAGGGACATCTCGAAAACTACTCCATTAAAACTTTCCGAACACAACGGCACACAAAATTACAACGCTCAATAACACAATATTACAGTGCCCCGTCGATAAAAAACGATACTCAATCAATGTCATTCACACACTCGAGCACAATCAGTACCGAACTAAATCAGTATAAGACCTAAATGTATAATACACACAACTCAAACAAGAATGGTCCAGAAACCCTATTTTTATATACATCAGAAGTGACACAAAACCTCCATCTCCATGCGCCGAAGTTATCCGGAACCCCAATTTATATAGGCATAACAATTGGTCCAGAACTCCTTTGCTATTTACTATAAGTGGATATAACATATGGCTACATTGCAATAAAATCGAATATACTTGTTTTCATAATACCTCGATCTAGCTTGCTCACTCTCTCTCACCCACACCCACACCCACACACTCACACCCACATCCATTTAATAACTGTGGAAAAGTTAACATAATTACATTACTAAAACTATGTAAATAAAATATTGTTTATTCGAGACATACACGGAAGGACGATAGTTAGAGGAAAATAAAAGATAATATGCAGCCTACATAGTCAGGGTGTCTAACATGGTAATAATACTATTTACAATTTATTCTTGACCAAAATATATTTCCTTAAACCTTTCACCTATATTAGCCACGGACAACAAAAAGCTTATGAAATAGCACAAATGAGTGTCATCCATCCAGAACAAATGAATTTTTTAATGTTACTCCAGGCATGATTGCTTGTAAATTAAAAATTCAGTTTGGATGACCAACCTGGACATTTCATGATTTCCAACCATTTAAATCAGTAGAATTCCATTCCATTTTTACCTAGCCTGAGAAAATTTGACTCGCATATATTCATGTATATTCCATGAATATATCCCTTATATCTTCACATACAACGAACTCCTCGCGCGGAGACCATAATGATATTAGGCTATATATTACACACTAAATGATCTGAAAATGAATATGATATTCT
Source organism: Sinohyriopsis cumingii (assembly GCA_028554795.2). Classification (NCBI taxonomy): domain Eukaryota; kingdom Metazoa; phylum Mollusca; class Bivalvia; order Unionida; family Unionidae; genus Sinohyriopsis; species Sinohyriopsis cumingii. The sequence continues at coordinate 51,115,931 of CM068831.1, forward strand.
GGGAAACAATACATATTTAACACAAACGTTGACGCAAAATATATACCACACTAATCAATCATCAATATATAACGTACTGCTATTTTGTAATTAATTTTCTGTTTGCTGTCACACTATTAGTCTGCAGAAAGGTAATTATTTTTTTACCTCATATCAGATACAATATGAGATATAGATAAAGTGCTTATAGAGAGCGACTAGATTCGTGATTCTGTCAAACAAAAAATACAATAACGTTAACAAGCCCAAGTTGAATACGCAGAAGCTACAGGACAGTTATTTAAACTCGTAACAAACGTTACTGAAAGAGTTGCTTCTGCAAGTGACCAAATAGCAAAAACAACTAAACAAAGGAGCTTTTAAGAGATCTCCCAGCTGAAATAGCTGCTTCTCAGCCATAACCGCAGCAACCTCCTCAACCACAACCTGAATATCAACTAGAATCTGAAGATCGATCAGATCCTCTGACAAGAGATAGAACTAACATCATGGATAAATGTATGCCTGAGAATATTGCCGATATCAAAGATCAAAAACAAGTACTTGATATTGCCGCTTATGGATATCTTGGAAGAGAGAAATATGTAATATCCATATATGTTAAAATTTAAAAAGTAACGATTGGAGAAGAGATGTGTATCGTATTTATCAAAGTACTCGCAATTCAGATCTGAGGAAGATATTAATAATTTTGAAATGTTTAACCAGAGAGTAGAAAAGTATATTAATGAAAAAGCGCTAAGAACTGAAGCACAAGAAACGAAAATGAAGTTGTAACTCGAAAAAGCTAAACGCGAAACAAAGCAAAGAGACGAAGATGCTAGACGACAAAGGGGAATGCGTTTTTCACCAGATATAGAGGGGGTGGAAGAAATTGTAAGTGAGGAAAAAGATTTTGGCGATGATCCTCCCAGCTCTGCTGAAAGTGGTTTTCCTTTGACTACGCCAGGAGGAAGTAGTTATATTGCTTGTCTTAACAATGTTCTTGCCGACGTTGACAGACTAGAAATTCTTATCGGAGGAAAACAAACAGGAAATAAATCTACTGAAATCATTAATGAAATCTCTAGTATTTGTCGAAGATTATTTAGTGGCGGCATCATGGACATATATCTTTATCGGTCTCTCATTGATGATTTGATAAACGAATAAGAAGATGATCATACATAATGTTCAACGTGGACCGATCATGGTCAGAGTGATACACTCCCGATTACCAACCTATAGAGTGATTTATGGTGATGTTGTTCAGGCTTTGTTTGCGAGGATAGCCCCGAAGACAATACAGATTACAAGACAACTTCGAATGAAATCTATTGACCTTGTTCGTGAACAAATTCCTAGCGCAAGTGGTAATTTTGCCGGTAATGCGTTTACGGCAATCTAGGATAGATTATTAAGATTAGTATGAAAATGTATGTACTGTTATACTCAGCGATAAAGAAATGTTACCTGAAGGTATAGGTGGACGAAAGAGAGTCGTTGATGCCCCTGTAGAAAACATGTAATCATATCACTTACGATATGTATAATGTCATATCATCACGTTAGTGTCATTCTGACTCCTGGTCAGATTAAAAATCTTCAATTGAGTCCAGCAAAGAACTGCTGATTAAGAATTTTACTACATCGAGATCAACTTAACAGTAGTCCAAAATAAAGTCTCGCTAACGGAACGTAAACTCAGGTGTTTCAATAACGCCAAATAATCCAAAAACTGGCGTTAAATTCATTGTTTCCGTGGGTGCGATCAAAGAATCAATTCAAACAGGTGGTATATATCCACTTCTCTCATCAATACCAGTGTTGATAGCCGCGGCAGCTCTAGCTGTAGCAAAATTAGCTGCACTTGGTGCTGTTGGATTTGCTGGTCATAAGTTAGCAGAGAATGTAATACGAAAAGGAATTAAAAAAGAGTGAGCGGTCTAAGATTTCCAGGAACTCCCCATCGATACGGACGCAGCATGAGTCTTCCAGAAATATTTCATTGATCCGTCCAATGACTAACTTTGATTTACTCGATGCTGCTGTGCGATTAAATATTAAGCGTTTTAGAGGTGTTTTATGCGCGATCAATTACCAGAACCACCAAACCTCGTTAAAAAAGGCATTATTAATCTTCATAGTAGGTATGGTCACTGGATTGCGTACACAATTGGTCCATGTGGAATTAATTATTTTGATTCGTAAGGGTTGGCTCCACCAAATTAATTTCTAAAATACGCAAAGACAGTCTGGTATTCAGCGTTACCAACACAAACAATAACCGAACCGCTAATATGCGGCCGTGAAGCAATTACAGTTCTTGATAACATTTATAAATCTTCTAACACTCCTCGTAAGTCGTGCATGCGTATACAAGTAATCGCTTAATATAAATAAATTATAAAATATAATTGTAGATATTTACAGAAGATATCAAATCAATGACAATAAAGAAAAATGTTCATGTTGACCTGTCGAATTACGCGACCAAGGATGAGCTCGCCGACATTATGAACCTGCAAGGAGTTGACCAGGTTGAGACTGGTATTTTTCAAGATCAATACAGTGTTTTAAAGACCAGCAATATTACATGGAATGGTATAGTTCGTATAGTTCTTGGCGCTACCACGGATAATATTCAAGTATTTACAGATGGCGGAAGAATTAGAGACTCAAGGGTATCAATCGCAAGTATTATAAATGAAATTGCGAGAAATGTTGACAATTGTCTGCGATCCACCGGTAACACAATGAGAAGAGAACTCAGCATGAATGGAAATAAAATAGTTCGCTTGTATTTGCAAACAACAATTTCCCTGATCGAACTCCATATTGGCAAGTTGTGGGAGTACCAACATGTAGTGTTTATCGAACAAATCAGTGATGAAATCAATCGCAGAATAAAATGTGGAATTGGAAGAGAATCCAAGATAGCTATAACAGTTCACGAACCAGCATTCTCATCCGTAATTGAAATATATTCACCTGATTACGCCGTAGACATTTATCAATCATAACTCAAGTCCCTGTTAGGATGGCCTGAAGTCCCACCAGAATATCGCGGGCTGACAGAATCACGGATAAACAAATATTTATAAAATATCCGGAACATCGATCCTCACATTCTAGGAAATATTACGAGGAATATTTAATTACGTCTGATGATATGAGGCTTCATAAATTAGTAGGAACTGTATAAATCTATGATACTCATTATATTCCGGTTAGCGACGAATGATATATTGATACATTTTTTTTACAAGAATAAAATCGGAACATTCTACGTCATTTACAGATTTACGAAATTTGTTTTATTTTCTATCTCAGAACACATCATCGAGTCAATACAGCATCAAAACCAACTTATATCAGACCTCGAATTTGTTAATAAGATTATCGTTGAAACAGTAATATTAAACAGAACCAAAGCGGAAATACCAAAATTTATATTGCCAGTATCTAACGTCAACAAACTAAAAACAATCACTCAAAGATCTTATCAATGATTTTTTCCCGAAAATCGATGAGTCATGGAGCAAAATAGCCCCACCCGCGTTACTCTTAAACACAATAATGATCCGTACGGTGGTGGCATACATATCTCACCGTGAATTGAATTTCATAGAATAAAAATCTGCAGACATAGTCCAGATTGTTTTCACTGATTCTCTCAGATGTTTTTACTGATTCTCTCAGACACAAATCAGTACAGTCACTCACATCACTTTCGTTTTCACGATCGGACATTATATGTCTTAATTTTCTAGAACGTGTCTTTATAATATTTGTCCTTTCGTATTCGTGTGACAATTCTGACCTAATTTCTTCGATCGCGCGTGAAAGCGAGACGAATATATCAACTACCGCTTCCTCTACCGCAGAGAAAGATTGAAACACAGCTTGCTGAATTAGCTTCATTAATTCGTATTATGCGGATAGCGTATATTTATTTTCAAAGTTTGGTTTTGTATTGATTCAAAATCACAAATTATTTTTATCAGGATTTATTTTATACTTTTATACCGTCATATTTTATTTTGATATTTCAGGAATAATAGCATTTTTTTTTTCGTAGTTCATTATATATATATATATATATATATATATATATATATATATATATATATATATATATATATATATATATATATATATATATATATATATATATATATATATATATATATATATAAATTACGCCTTGCCTAACGTCCATTTTGTGAGAACTTTCTTATGGTCTTCTCGGCACCAGACAAGGCTTTTAATTTTGGCCGACATTCTTTCTGAATGTTTTGTATGGTGTCCCCTTCAGTGTGATTTAGAGCTCACATCATGCTAGGATTTATTTTTAGAGGCTCCACAAAGTCTTTCATAGACATACCACCAGAGAATCGTGTAAACGAAACGAAATTTTAGAATATACAGAAGGTTGTCAATGTCTTTCTAATTCATTCACACCACTACCCCATATCAAACCTCGGTGAGAGTGCAAAACACACCCACCAGAATGTTCGATATCGTGAGGCGGTGTGCATGAACTTTCGTCGTGCTTGAGCCCCCAGTTATATAGAAAAACGTCGACAGTATGTCCAATCACGGGTTTCCAACGCCGACCCCAAGTATGAGTATCAGCCGCTCTACCACTACGCTACGTTCTAATCATACTGGTATATGTTTTAAAGTTACCTGTGCTGGATTTACTACCGATGATTATAGAGTACTGAATAAAATTGCAGCGTGAATTTTTTCTCTGTTTAATCACACATTGTACTTCTGCACTGACAAAATCAAGGTAAATATTTTCCTGGAGATCCAAAAATAAATTTTCTGTATTATGCATGTAATCATGTTGCTATCTTGATTTTGGCTGATAAGTTAGAACCGTGAAGATCCTCTTAGTAATTTGAACTATTATATAATTATGTTACTTCACTGATATTAATTAAATGATGGATAATTCATTAATTACGATGACAATAATATTAATCTCAACGGAGAAAGAAAGCTATATAGTTATGTCGCTTCTTTGAGGTCATTTGCAGTAACAAGCGAGGTATCTAATGAGTAGCTCTGCCAGAGAGACAGAGTTATCTCCCCTTCAGTAATACAATCTTCAGATTAACAAATTTACCGTTATACCATGATATTTTATAAGCATAAAAATATATACACACTTGCGACTGAGGAAACTATGAAAAAGTAATAATATTATTTATAATTACGATAGTCTTAACACCTTAAGATAGAAGTTACAAAATGAATAAATAAGTGTTCAAACAATGAGTAAAATGACAAAAAAATTAAATAAATAAATAGTAATATAGTAAGTAGCAACACTACCGAAGATATCTTAACTTGACAAAGTAATCTTCCTTCAACAATAATGAAATATTATCTTTCATTTATATGATTCGAAAAACCAGACTTGATGATATTTCTACGATGCGCTGAACCGATGTCATGCAAAAATCCAAATATTTACCTGCTGCACATATCGATTGAAATGTTATTTCTTAACCTATCTCTGCATTTATAGATTTAACCGCCCTTTTACAACTGTTTTATGCATACCAGTCTTTCCAAGTCTGCAATTCTGATTTCTTTGTAACAGCTCACGTATTACATCATTTATTATTTTTTGGATTTGAGTCAATATGATCAATCACTTGATCATCTTCGATCAATCCATTGAAACATTCAAAAATAAATTTGAGACAAAGATATATTTTTTTCCCAAAAGTATATCGTAGATAACCAGAACTACTGGCATGACTGACTGGTCTTCTTAGTCGACAGTTCCTGATGATGCCATCACGAGATGCCTCGTAATATTTGATGACAGGATGTCTCACAGATTATTTTTTCTCCAATTGTATAATAATATCATGTGTTTAAATAATGATTTGTCTTAATTATTCTTTTTATGATCTAGCTAGATAGTCTTTCACATTTATTATAACTTTATCATTATTGTCGTTATATTTTATCGTAATATCTTTTTAGTTCTCTGCATTTTTTACCGCAACACTGTACATACAACTGCGTTTCTCCTTTAACTCCAACTTCATACTTCAAACACTGTTTAGATCCTTAACTCACACTCCGTACACTTTGTAAATGATAGCCGCAGAATTTATTCACACAAGATTTGTCACAACTAGATGATCATAAGTCATATGCATTTATTTTTTGTTTTAATCATTTTAAACATTTTATTCGAATTGAAGTATAAATCAAAAGGAGCTTCGATTGAAATAATTGATCATATTGCGCATGCGTGGACTACTGCAGTAACAATACTTCCACGATATCGAGCTGTAAAATATACCAAGGAATTTGATTTTATTAACGAAATAATGCAGATATTTATTGTACAGAATCTCTCCAAGAATAAATGAAAAATATTGCATTGAAATACACCCATGACCCTGACGATGTCAGGGATGAACAATTATTCAGTAATTGTTTTACCGTTCTGTCAGGTGCTGTTCATTGTGCTAGAGAGAAAAGTTCGGGAAAACCAACACCATTTGATTTTCTTGAAAAATAAAGCCCAATTGAGTCGAATCTTGGTATGAGCGAGTGGTCTACGTATTTTGAGCGATTTGGACATCCCACACACGAAACCACCAGAATAATAAATACGATTATATAGATGTTATTTCAATTGATATGGATGCTTGTTTTCCCGGAAGTTTTCTTGGTATGGGAGAGTGTTCTAAGTATTTTGAAACGACCAGAGTATCGATAGATGGACCATTACCGTATTTTGACCTAATGGATTCGCTCGTATTGAGTCATTTAAGTTTGCTGAAAATCTTCATCTGATTTGTCATGTCTAGTTTGGCAAACATTTGTCAGAAAAATGTGGGTTCCAACAGTATTAATACGGTATATGCTCGATGCAAAATTACTATTTTTGTCGATTGTAAGTGAAGCAATTATTTCGTATCGTCCGCAGAAAGAGGTTTGATTACCACAACAGAAGAAATATTATGATGATGAAAATCCTGATATCACTGATTTTGAGAATAAAATCACAAAAGATCTCGGCAGAAAAATAATCGGTATTTTCACCCAAGGAGGATCATATGGTCATAAACGACATTGTAAAAGATTGATTATAGATGATACTGAAAAAGATTTTATAATTGCTGATACAATGAATATAAATACGTTTATAAGTCGAAGTGATGTTAGGTACAATTGTGAGTTATATGGATGGTCAATCACCGCAGTTTACTCATTTAAAATCTTCAATGCTCACGTACGTTTCGATAAATCTATTATCGATGATAAATATGGTTTCCAACTTTGCTGTCCGAGTCGCTACGGATTCATTTTATATAAAATTGCTAGAACAACTAATAACATAATTAAGGACATTTATTGCGAAAAAAATCAACTATCAAAATAATAATCTGCACCATCGGTATTTGATTCTGTAGCTAGACATAAAACAATTTACCTTAATGGGCCTGGATGTTCTGGTTAAAAAGAACTCGTATGGTCGAAGTATTCTTGAACTTCAGAAATACATGTATTAATACCTCTCTCTCTCTCTCTCTGATCGATCGATTGATCGAGAGAGAGAGAGAGAGAAAGATAGAGAGAGAGAGAGAGAGAGAGAGAGAGCTCTGCAGTTATGTTCTAAAATATCTTGTATGCTGGTCAAATGAGTTAGTGCATGTGTGGTAACAAATCTGTTAGAGACAGGATAACTGATATGATATGAAATATCGATACGTGTACAGAGATATCTATCCATCTATCGGACTCGTGACAAATTTTGACACAAGCTTGATAATATTTACCCATAAAGGAATAAAGCGGTGAGATAAATACGTAGAGAGATCTATAAGTCTACAGGAAGTGTGACAAATTTTGACACAAGCTTGATAATATTCACCCATAATTTCGTATTCAGCTGGGAAGACGACACAAATTAAAGCTTCAATAGGTGCTATACATTTTATTCTATTTCAAAGTTACATCTGCCATATCAACTTAGAAATGTGGTAAAGACACATAAAGATAAAATAAAATAAAATTCTCAAGCAAGTATGACTAATCGTAGCTAATGAAACACAGGTGTCATGCGAATCGTATAGAAAATAAAGAAACATTTACTGCTACAAAGCCTATTATATACTCATTTCTGGGTGGGGGTCTTGTCTACTTTGTCTAAAGAGCTAAACAAATAATTATGAAACCAAAAATAAAATTGAACATACAAAGATCATTGAAGAAATACTCGAATACGGATGGAATGAAATAGTTAACTTCTGATGTATTTGTCCCTTGCTTTGTCGCCCTTGGAAGAGTAGCATCGTAAATTATATATTGCCTTAAACCAAAACATAGTTCTACAGTGACAGCTAACATTACCTAGTGATCTGTTTAAATAATCTTCATAAAGAAATTATTATATATATATATATATATATATATATATATATATATATATATATATATATATATATATATATATATATGTGTGTGTGTGTGTGTGTGTGTGTGTGTGTGTGTGTGTGTGTGTGTGTATCTGTGTGTCTGTGTGTGTGTGTATGTGAGAGAGAAAGTGTGTGTGTGAGAGAGAGTGTGTGTGTGTGTGTGGAAAAAGTTAAATTATATTGCTCTTTTTGTAAAGGTAAAACAATAAAAAAATTCCAATATATTATCGAAATTATCTCGCTTCACTCAATACAAATTGTGCCAGGATTTTTAGTTGGGGGTGGGGGTGAAAGGGTCAAATAAAGTGCAGACGTGCGACGTGTCATAGAGTCTAAGAAAATGTCTCTCAACGGACCCGATTTTTCACTGCATATGAAGTGCATAAAGTAATTTTTATGAAGAACAAACAATTAAAACTCAATTTCGGACACGTGTATAGCATCAGTAAGTTAGCTATAAAATCGGTCTGACTAGAGAATGTGTTAGCAGATTATAACAATCGGTGTGACTGGCTCTACAACGTATTCATAAGATGTATCTTTGTAAAGACATTCCTCAGATATATCTAATACGTATCGTGAAATTCAGAGATCAATATAAAGAAGTGCTTTACGAACGACGTAAGGAATATTCTTTAGAGGGTTTCTGACACTGGGCCATTTTTGGGATCAATTCAAAAGAGCTAGCTATTAAAACGATCACACATACAAAAAGGCATACAATGTTTTGTCCTTGAATCTGGAAAGAATAAAAATACAACGGATGTTTTACGCGCGATTATGCAAAAAACACAAAGAACATAAACGGTAAACATTCTCGTGTCGGATACAGTGCGAAATTTGCTATTTCAATGTTATCTTACATGTAGCTAGGCAATATATATATATAAGCTCATATGAACCTATCTTTTATTAATATTGCTGGTCATTGTTATGTTGGTTTCATTAGCTTCATGTACGTCGGTTTCCTCAATCCGATATGTTTCTATAGGACTGGAAAAAACACTGGTAGGGGTTATATAAGCTTGATCTGTACCTGTAAAGTCGGTTTCCTCGTTGTCTCTCTGTTCAATAGAACAAGGAAAATCGTTTATTGGGGTTATATAGCATTAGGCTGAGCCAATATTATCCATTTCTAAAGAATTAGCATAAGTGTAGTCTCCGAGTCCAGTAGCATTTCCAATTGTATCAGAATTTTCATATATTGTATTGTCCATCGCATAATTATAGACCGACAGGGAAGTCTGAAGAAAAAAAGACAGTGTAAAAATACATGGAAAAAATGTATCATTTTATATACAAGAAACAACAATGACCAGCAAATCACTTTTGTTGCTTATGGGTTGAATAATAACTTACAGGTAGGACATTTAGGTATAGAGTCAAAGGTTTACTTTATGCACCGATATGTCAAAATAAGAAAAAATATTGTAATCAACCGTCAGTCAGGTATTTTAATAAGCTTACTTAAGTAATGAGCGTAGTGCACTTTAGTGGACCATTTTCAAAATTGAAAGAACCAAGAGAATGTACCAAGTTAGACGCTCGATGTAATTCTGTCTCATGGCGAAATTACATTGGATTGAAACAGATTAAACCTCTTCAGACTTTATTAAACTTTTTCTTACTTGACTACCTTTTGTATTAATATCATTTCCGCGCTATTTTCTTGCACATTTAAGAAACGAAGGTTCATTGAAGGTCTGTGTTAAGACTATAAAAAGAAACATTTTATTATCACAATGGGCAATGGATTGACGGACGAACAAATCATGATGTCAATAATATTAACGATTTTATTATATCTAGACAATGAAAATAACTTGAAATAGATAATGCAAAATTAAAATTACTATAATATAATAATTTAAAAAAACTTACGAAGATAGCATATATATTGTTTAATACCGTTTTGAGTTTAATTTCCTAAATACAAAAAGTATATGTATAAATGCCATCGGTTGAAATTGTTTTATCCTCCACATAAAGAAGAGTACAGTCCAGCATGCAGTATTGAAATTACGTCTGCAGTTTAATTTATATTGCAACCAGAGAGAGAGGGGGCAGGGGGGTCATCAGCACATATTACATCTTCAATAGTACTGTACATATCTTCCAGAAGGTGTGCCGAACGATTGTCTTGTCTTGAATCTTTTCGGTTCCGAGACTGTGTGCCAGAACCACAATCCTCATCAGCAAATTTGTTTCCACTCACTAATTTTTCAAAAGAAATTGACCATTATGTTATTATAAGTAGACACTTCAATATAATGTGGCTTTTGTTGTTTTCCAGCTTCATGCAATTTTCGAGAATCTGCATTAATTGAAGGCGATGGAGCAAACAAATGTCGTATAAATAGTAAGCACAACGCGCAAATTGATAATAATCATTGGGAAAAATATGGTTGTTACAAATGCATATAATCTGAACAAACCATAATTGCATGATATAACGCTATTTCTTAAACAGACATGCAAAGATAAAGTTCATGGTAGGATACTAGCATCTATGCCTTTGATATCTCTATGAAAAGTAAACCTACACAATCAACAAGGAATAAATTATTAAATTATAAAAAAGACGATTCTAAAATGAAGTTTTTTTCCCATCAGTGTGTCTTCTTCATTCAAAGACAATATGGTTGTTTTTATTTACTTATTTTCGTTTTCTTGCACGATATTCTTAATGACAAGAGCACTAAGGTAATTCTAAGCGGCAACAATTTAACGAGTACTTGACAGTTCTTTCAAACTATATAAACAATGCAAATAAAATATTTTTATAACTTTTACGTCAAAAGTCATACCCACTATTCTCAATGCATTTTTATGCCAGTACGTGAAGAACAGAAAAAGTCCAACAATGATGAGAAAGACAGAAGCAATCACTGGTCCATTCCAGTTGTGTACTTGGCGGAGATCTGATACAGGAAACAAATGTCAATGTAATAATAAAACAGCGACAAAGCAATGGTTCAGGGTAAAATTGGATTGTTCTGTGTATATGGAGAGAAAGAATAAAATGATAAATGTCAAAGAGACAATATAGACTTCCGATCAGTATTATGTCTAAATAAATAAGAAATAATGAATCATGCACAAGGTTGAATCTGATATCCATTATACCAGGATCTTGGAGAACAAATACGTGCCAAAACTGGTATGGATGACATTGCTTTCAAGGGATCAGTTTTGCAGGACCTATAGATCCCAAAACTATTCCACTAATAGTAGTTAGTAGTAGAAACTAGTATCAAACCAGTATGTTGAAGATTCTTTCTGCCATCTTCTGAAAAACGGTATAACGTAAAGCCAGGCCAAAAATACCACGCATTATTTCAGATGATTGACAGCTCATAAATTCTTTTAATAAATTAAAAACATATTCCAAAATAGGAATTATCCTGCAGATATACTTGACTCTGAACTGAGCAAAGCCTATAACCATACTCAGCATGATGCTTTAAACACAGCAAAATGTACGATAGAAAAAGTATAATTTCTTTCACAATACAATATAATCTTTCGTTACCTGATACAGATCATGTAACTAGTAAATATTGGAGTCTGCTCAATTTATTAAATCAAAATATTATTTAAACACTTTACAAAGAGAAGAAGAAAAAACTGCTTTTAAAAGACCGAATAATATGCAAGTCTTTTTATTATAACTAAACCGACAGAAAATATAAATCGATGTTTCTGATCATCTAAATATGACCGACATCGTGGTCTCAATGAACAAATATAAAAGACGGTACTTATTTTATCTGTTTAAATAAAAAGCAAGTGTTTGCTCTACGTTATAACTCTGACTGGTTATCAATTGATGTAATTCATATGTAAACCTGTGAAAGATGCAGTGTGCATATATTTTGAACAAACACTTCAACAAGATTCTAAACGAATAAATAATCATCACTTTCATATATAACAAATCGTATTGATCATCAGTTCTCTTCTAATATTCAATACTTACTGATACAAATAACACTGGTCAACAGTGAAATCATTACTGACTTGAAAAGGCCCTAATCTGTAGTATTTTGGTGTGCCGAACACGAATATAACCGTGAAAAATTTGTATTGGCTCTCGTTTTGAAGATATTCATATACCTCATTTTCTATGTTTCACTGTGTAAATTTCTCCAGTAGGACTGCAGCAACATCCGGAATAATGATGTAACATTGCATAATACCATCATGCTCACATCATCCACAGTTGATTGCATCATTTTCTGATGCAATGCAATACTAATGCCATGCGGCTGCTGAAGTAAGTTGACGTCAGCAGTGTACTATACATGTGTAGGCCTATTATACTAATGCCAGGCGGCTGCTGAAGCTGACGTAAGCAGTGTACTATATAAAGCCCAATCAGATAGGTTCAGCATTTAAAATATTTTAGACGTTGTGCGAGACAGTTCAAGCTACTGTTACATAAAACTTATTATTTTATCCATTTACGTACAATAAAGAACAGTAATGCCTCGAAAGTGTGTTAATACCGCGGACAATTTTTGCTATATTTGTGGGGAAGTGACATTTGCCAACCAGAAGAAAAGTATCAATTCTCAAGTGAAGAAGGCATATCATCTTTACTTCGGATGCAAGGTTGGTGACCAAGACAAGCCTTGGGCTCCGCATATACGCTGTGCTACATGTACAACACAGCTTTCACAGTGGTTGAATTGCAAAAGGTCATCAATGCCGTTTGCAGTCCCAATGGTGTGGAGAGAGCCAAGCAACCACCTAAATGACTGTTACTTCTGCTTGGTTCCTCCTCTTTCCGGCGGAATAACGAAGCGAAAGAAGTCGAGAATAGTCTACCCAAACATTCCGTCTGCATTGAGACCAGTTCCACATGGTGAGGGACTTCCTATTCCAGAACCTCCAGCAGAATATTCTCTTGATTCATCTGACGAAGACAAAGGTGAGTCGACCTGTTCTTCTCCTGGTCCATCAGCATTCAGTGATCCAGATTTTCACTGTGGTGCATCATCAACCCCACACAGAATAACACAGGAAGAACTAAATGACCTGATTCGTGATTTGGACTTATCAAAGAACAAGGCAGAATTGCTAGGATCAAGACTCCAACAATGGAATCTTCTAGAAGAAGATGTCACAATTACTGCATATCGAAAGCGCCACCAGCAATTGGAGCCCTTCTTCAGAAAGGAAAGTAATCTGATATTCTGTTCCGATATTGAGGGCCTCATGAATGCTTTAAAAATCACTCATGACCCACAAGAATGGAGACTATTTGTGGACTCTTCGAAACTGAGTCTCAAGGCTGTGCTTTTGCACAATGGAAACATTCTTCCATCTATTCCAGTAGCGTATGCTGTCCACATGAAAGAGACATACGATAACTTAAGGCAGCTACTGAATTCCATTGAGTATAACAAGTACAGCTGGCACCTCTGTGGTGATTTGAAGGTAGTTGCCCTTTTAATGGGACTGCAGCAAGGATATACAAAATACATGTGTTTCTTATGCGAGTGGGATAGCCGAGCAAGGGAAATGCACTACATGAGGAAGGAATGGACTCACAGGCAGAATGTAGCCATTGGAGAGAAGAATATCCAACACCCAGCTCTGGTTGAGGCTCAGAAAATCTTGCTACCACCCCTTCACATCAAACTAGGTTTGATGAAGAACTTCGTGAAAGCCATTGACCGGACTTTGCCAGCATTCCGATACCTGCATGAAAAATTCCCTCGACTCAGCGAAGCAAAGATTAAAGAGGGAGTTTTTGTGGGTCCTCAGATTCGAGAGCTTTTCAAAGATGACCGGTTCAACAACTTGCTGGAAGGTGACGCGAAACAAGCATGGAATGCTTTTTGCCTAGTTTCTACAAACTTCCTCGGAAATGTTAGGGCAGAAAACTATAAGGAACTAGTAGAAGACATGTTGATGAAGTATAAGAAACTTGGCTGCAATATGTCTCTAAAGATTCACTTCCTTCATTCCCATTTGGATTTCTTTCCTAGCAACTGTGGTATTGTTAGTGATGAACACGGCGAACGTTTTCATCAAGATATCGCAACAATGGAACAAAGATACCAGGGAAAATGGTCCACTACAATGCTGGCTGACTACTGCTGGACACTCCTCAGAGATGCTCCCGAACAGCTGTACAAGAGACAGGCGAAGAAATCTAAGATGTAGTCAATGACTTGATTTTTTATAGGTAGGCTATTACAGTTGACCTTTTACTATTGGAATGCATTTCGTTATGTAAACATTAATTTCTTGCAGATTACAAAAAAACTAGAGCCAATTTTGCAATTTGACTGTCATATTCGTGTTCAGCACATAAAAATTGATAAGAATTGACTAATTTTATTTCAGTAACATGACTTTTGTAAAAATTTGTTGTCCAGTGTAATCCGTCTTTATGCAATTTTTCTTTCATGACAGTCGATATTGTGCATGGTGAGATGAATATAATAATTAAAGAAAGTTACTGCATTCATAGGTAAAATATTTTGCAAACCATTGGTCCTAATTCTAAAATTCCAAGTACTGATTACACATTGTATACAATTTAAATTAAAGAATGTATATATATATATATATATATATATATATATATATATATATATATATATATATATATATATATATATATATATATAATTGTATGTAAGTCTGTTTATACATTATTATTTTAATGAATCATTCAAAAGCTATTCGTATTTTATTGGTGTTCATATATTATTATTTGCTTTAAATGGATTATAATTATGTTACAATGCTTTACTTCTATGTCGAACATAGTTCGCATGATATAATGTCGTAAAAGGAAGCTGAACATATTTACCTTGATTTATTCATGGATGGGGAGAAACTAAACTGAAAACAGAAGTGAAATAAATTGACAAATCAAGAGTTATTTAGAAAAACACAAACGACAAAAAAGTATAACTTTACGGTAAGGAGCATAGTTGGGTAATCAATATTATTGTATGATA
>CM068831.1:51736348-51971348 GCA_028554795.2 Sinohyriopsis cumingii
TGTTTCCAAGAATAAAACACTATTATACAATAGATATATCTCTGATGATGTACTCACTATATTTTTTAATGTACGAGTTTTAACAAAATAATTCACTGAAAAAAATTAAAACAAAATCACACACCTGCACAAGCTGGATATCCATAACTTTTGTCTGGACATCCATCAAAGTATAACTGCCTTGTTTGGTAGTGTGGCATGGAGAGGAAAACTGGCATCTCCACCCAGCTTCAACGACTGTCCTGTGGCCTGCACCTCATCTAGGTAGAGCTGCTGTCTATATTACCATAGTGACACTATTGCAGGCACAATATAGCATGAATGGATGGTATTGTAAGAGCTCATACTCATCCCAACAATTCCAGAATGGCTCAGAAAGTTAAAAGTCTTCACTGGACTGTTGCCACTTAAAAAAACCGGTGTTGCAACAATTAAATTTCCCCATGGCATAGAATGATATAGTGGCTGACTTGTCCAACTTCTATGAAAGCCACATAGACAATAACTATAAACACAAAAGCAACTTGCAATATTAAACTTCTGATGCTGCAAATTTGTCTTTGTACAGTTGGGGCAAACATCAAGCAGTTCCATCAATGACATTACAAACACAATATACTTCAAGGCCTTGTGTGGGTCACATGTAGATTCCTCATTATGGTCCTCGGTTACATCCGGAGTCCAGCTGGGATCATCACCAGAGTCTGCTTCGTATAAACTTTCCACACCTGGCACCTCTTCGTCAGAGCTGAGGTTGATGCCTGGTTGGGTCCTTCTCCTATGATGGTGACTACACTGCACATCAGATGATCTGCAATCTGGTGCTACCTGGATTCCACATGTGCTGGTCTTAGATCTGAACACATCAAAATTGGCCTGTAGATTTGCATGTCGTCTCTCCTGGATTTAAAAATAAATAACAATACAGGACTATGAGTGTGTTTATATATATATATATATATATATATATATATATATATATATATATATATATATATATATATATATATATATATGTGTTTGAGTGCTAACTGAAAATCTTTCCAATGGTACATCTTGTTGAATACACTTTCTACCAAAGAGATGCAGGAGTCTGTCTGAGTCTCCATGTGGACCTGACCCTTACATTAGCTGACTGGTGTTGGTGCTTTGGCTTCATCACTCACCCGATAATGTGACTGCAACACTTTTGTAAAGGTCTGATCCACACTCTCTATATCGGTGACCTCAGCTGTAATCTCAGCCAAGATCTGATTAGGAAACAAAATACAAATAAAACATGTTAATTTTTTTCTCACTACTCTCCATATTTGGTTTACATAACAATTTCAATGGACAAATTAACAGTGCATAAATTAGGTCCTTTTAAGTATAAATTCAATCTTAAAATAAATGTAAACATTCCAGCCATTGATGTGACGTTAACCTTGAAACTAAAGTACACTATCTGTAGTCATGGACTTTATATTGAACTCCGTCGAGTACCACGTACCCTAATGTTTTCATTGCAAGACACATTGTTTTGATATTGATATGTATTGTCGCCGTTTAATCATAGCTATGATCTGCCAGATAAGCAGTAAAATAAATGCTCATTACCTCAAGCTTTCTCCTCTTCTGTATAGCTCTGCTCCCTGAACTATGTTGACTACGATTCGCCGGCGTGCTTCCCGTCTTCTGCCTTGTTTTCGGAGTAGAAAAATCAAAAAGAGTCGGCACTGCATCAGGTTTCAAACGCAAACCTTTTGATTCAAACACAATACTTAGCGCGAGTCTCGGGTCTTTTGAAAAATACCCTGGCTCGAAGTGTTTCTGGCACAACCTGGTGTGTTGAATTGGCATAAACCCTTCTCTCTTTAATTTAATCGCCCATACAGATCTCCTTTCAGGGTCCTTTGGAAATTAGACAAAAACTAATATTCTGTCCCGAACTGCTATTCCTGACACAGTTTAGAGCTGCGCATTGAACCATCTTGTTTATACTTGACACTTCGCTGCACAAACTGAATATGACTTTTGTAAGTTAATATGGAAGGGAGATAACAAATTCGAGTCAGGTTATTTCCTTTCGATCTCGGAATACAGGGCAGTATTTTTATATGAAAGCATCGTACAAATACAGCAGATGCAAAGAAACAAATAGTCGGCATAGTTTATATGCACAAAATACTAAATATATTCTTCTATTTACAATTTGTTTTGTCAGGTCAAGGTTTTGGTCCCCTTTAAGATGTTTTTATATCATATTATATAATGAATGTAATTTGTTTGTGTTTTCTTTCTATAAATAAGAGAATACCAGATCCGAAATTTTCTTTTTAATAACGTAGGTCCAGTGCCCTTTGCCCCCCACCCTCCCAGTACGTATGTTCTGGTTAAAGTGATCATTAATGCATTTAGCTGTGACTAAGATGAATGGGTGTGACGTTCGCCAGTATACGTTTGAACTTCATTCTTTCAGAGCTGTTAGTGGTTTCACAGTGTTAATAGACCATGGGTATTTTCTTCCCATCACGCTTCAATCCTAGCTTGTCTAATATACTTCTGTATTCACCATTATTATTTAGCGCCGGTCGGCTTAGCTTGCATCTTTAGAAGCAGGTCTAATAGGAACGTTTAGCAAACTCCTTTTGGTAGTCTATGTTCTCGGAGCTATCGGAAGCTCCTAGCGACCCACTCTCGTATGTTTCTGGTAACACATACAAAGTTGTCGTGTGTCGTTGACCGTGTGAGTGGAGATGGGTGTCTAACAGTGTGCTCAGAAAGGTCATTTGTATACATATACATTACCTTCGTGAGACAGGTTCTTTAAATTATGTTATAGAACTTAGATACATATACAGTTGTTCTTAATATGGATACCTTCTGTCTTACACACACACGTACATTGTAGTAATTAGACAAGCACATTGCTTCCATTAAAGCTTAACAACCTGTACGAAAGTCATGTAAATATCATGAAGAAATAATAAAGCTTTGATGTTGAACTTTCAAAGGTGTTATAAATCTAATTATATAACTAATTCTGTACATGTTTCATCTCTCATTCTTAGGATAGGCTGGATGCTAATAGTTTATAGTATAGCTGCTAGTACCTTCATTATAACGCATTGAGAAAACAACACTTATAAAAGGATCACTAGTCATGATAGAAAGTGATGTTATAGTGCTAGCAGACTATAGGGACTGCCAGGTTGACATTCGTAGTTTAATTACCTTGAGCTGCAATCAAGGTAGTTTAATTTGTGTGACAATAATTCAGATTTCGTTCCATAATGTACAATTGCTAACATTAAACATTTCAGTTGTAAGTGTTGGCATGCCTTATACAGCAAAACGAAACAGGTTTAAAATATAAAGTAAAAGACAAATGGATATTTATTGCATTGTTTCAGTTAGGAAGTTACAAAAAATGTAGCAAAAAATGTACCCATGCATGCAGAACCAATAATCAGTACATCAACACCTGGACCAGTCCATTTGCGACATACAGAGAGAAAGAAGACACCTTGAGTATCTAAAATAATTGAATGACTAAGCCAATAATTACAATTTTCTTTTAACATTTTAATGTTTTGCATTTGTTTGTTTTTCTTTTTTTCTTTTTTTTTTTTTTTGGGGGGGGGGAATGGGTTACAACAACTGTCATTCAACTGAAAACACTAATGCAATGCTGCTATTGTTTATTTTACAACATTTGCAAGTATGTTGAGTCCCCACTATATACATTTCTTTATAAAAACGAAACATACCATGAAAGTTGCTTTCTCTGAAGTGGGATGGAGGAACAAATCTGTGCCAACCTATGCATGGAAAGAAGCAAATTTGTTTTACTGTAATTGTTTTGGCTAGACAAATACGTGTGCTGGCTTAAATGGTATTCACAGCTATTTTTCCCTACCATATACTTTCTCCACATGTATCACTACTGGTAAACAAGTACTTGTAAGACCAGTGGTGACAATATAGTTTTGAACTTTTGTTTAATGCCACTATATGCTTTTTATTTCAATGGCCAGTTATTTACCCATCTAAATCGTTTGATATTATTGGTATAGATCACAGTCATATTACTTAATTTGGATGTTGATTCAGATGGAGAGAGTGCGGTATAGAGATGAGAAAGTAAAAAGCGGAGTTAACCAGAAAATGAACATACTTAATTAAACGGTGGAATTAACCTTAAAATGTGTTTTCCAAGTACGCTTTATCATATATACTGCACTAAATTTTTGTGCGAATTTAGTTAAGTATTGGTACCAACAAATCTAAGTTACATCGTATATAATGTACTACATGTTTGATGTGACTGAAGAAGTTGATTCTTGAGACACACTTTATACCTGTTTAACTTGGAATGACAATTTGGGGAATCTGTTCGTCTTCTTGTTATGTATATTAAATTTGCATTCTTTGCTAGTTTATTTTTTATTTTTATCATATGCTATTTCAATGTAACATTGTATGTTGGACTTAACCTTGTCCAAAATCATGTTTGTTGTCTACGTCACCTAGATTATGATTTATTTTTATTCTGTAAATAATACATAGCTAAAATATTCTTTATGTGTATGGGTGTAATATTATCATTATTAATAAAAGTAAAACATGTTTGGTTGGGTCTGGGTCTAGTTTATTGGGATTCCCCGTGCGCACCTAACATAGTCCAGGTTATATATCATAATTGTAGTAATGACTTTCTAGTCATAACATTTTATTTTGTAAACATTAAGATGTTTCTAGAAGGTTATGTTTAATTAGGTAATATGTTGGTTTTCTTTAGAAAATGCAAATTGTGACCCGAGGTAAAGTAGAGGACTATATAATCATGTCAACGGAACAATTATTAATTCGTTCTTTATCATGCGAGCAGATCATCACTATAAACTGCACACTATAGACATCGTAAAGATAAGACTGCACAATTGTTAAACCTACGTTGAAAATCAACATCATATACCACACGCACTCTCATCCGAGCAGAATCGAGATATCATTGTGGACAGTATTTGATTTTGAAATATTACAATTATTCAAATTCAAGTTGTTTCTTCTCTTGAAATCCAAAAGTGATTAGTTAACATTTTTGGAAATAGAATCTTGAACGAAGGATTTATTCTTGGATTGTAAAATTGTGATCCAACAAAAGACTGTTAGCACATGAACACGTTACGAGCCATCACAGGCAAAGCAACGCTTTTAGCGTTGGACTTAATTTGGATTTCTTCTAAAGCTTATTCAGAACTTTAATTATTAGGACTTGTGTCTATAATTCTAGGATTATTTAGAATTTGTCTCGCAATTACTGTACCTTCCTTTTTATCGCATTTTCAAATTGTCTTCATGGAAAACAAATATTTGTTGACTTTTACAAAGCTTGTTACTTCTCTTTTCTTTTACTTAATTTTAGAGAGCGAAGCCTCATAACACTCTACAAGATGGAAACCATAATCCAGTGATGTATGCATTTGCTTCATGAAGTATGAACCTACCCATCTAAAATTCACCAGAAAAGGCACAGCTGTAGAAAATAAGCAACGGACTCTTTTGTTGACCATTGATGTTCATATCTGGCAGCTATTTGAGGCAATGAGTACGCAGGGCAAATGGGGTAGTTTTATAAAATGGCAATTACTCCTGTGATAAAGCTTTCGGAATTGCAATAATATTTATGTTTAGATGAATCATCGACTTTTTTCATTTATTTTATCTGCCTTCTTTTCAAGGTTGCCAAACAAAAGGACTGACAGCAGCTATGAACAATTTACGGGAGATTTCTGTCCTTGTATTTGGGACAGATAAATATAAACCTATGCTGCTGTATAATGATTTAATACTTTGTCTGGAAAAAACAAGTTACATTTCATAATCCTTATCTTGTGATTTCTTTTTAAGATGAGTTTTATATTTGTTTATACATCACCCAATCTTGTACGTATGTAGTTTGTATGAAGTGAGTTTAAATGAACATTGATCCTGTGAAAACTACATACATGCTCCATGTACCATTAGCCAAAACTACCGTGTAGGTTTCGAAAGATGATATAAAGTAAGCTCTATTACAATCTTTTGAAAGGTCATTTCGAATTCAATTTGAAAAGGGATCAGACATAGGTGTTTTATATACAGATTTTTGCATAGTATGGGTGTATATGGCGCAGTGTCCTACATCACATCACTAACACGATTGAATCCTCTAATATTGTTAAGGCATTTATATATGTCTGCATGAACCTTGTCTGATAATTAAGTGGACAAATCCCTGTATTTATCCCAAGGATAACAAGACGTGCTGAAATCTTGGCACAGACTGTTGGGCAAAGGTTCCTAAAGAAAACATCCTTGTATGAAGGAGATTATACAGAAACCCCTTATCTCCCCACTTGGGGTCAAGAGTGGTATGAGAAGCATAAGAGAACTAAAGGATAATGACCACGGGATAACTGCCATCAACACGTTTTGGTGAAGACGATCTCTTGAATTTTACATTAGCTAACTATAATATGCAATTGTATCTGTTATATGGAGGTGTCTGCAAAGTCAGATTATACTTTACATAATATTCTGTGAATAGCAGTAGTTCAAACAAATTATATCCGACCTAGTTGCCCTCATTTTTTAGGGCATACATGACTAGTCGGAATAAAGTAACATTGTTTGATGCAGTAAAGAGTAATATAATGTGACATTACCATTGTTCATGTAAGCCTAGAGAGTAAGAAGAATGTGCACTGTCCAAAGGCATCAGGAGTTCTGTCACGTAAACACCAGGCACATCAAGAGAGAATCGCAGCTTACTATGATGTGATAACATGAAATGCCTGCAGGCAGCATGTCTACTGGCACTCATCACTTCAATCTCATCGTCAAGGACTAGAATATCCAATTTATATACTAGCCAAGCAAAGTACAGTCTCATGTAGGATTAAAACTAGCAAATCCTGAAACAAATTCCAATTTAATGTGCAATGTCTAAAATATAAAAGAACATAGAAAAAAGCAAAAATAGAAACATGTACTCAATCAAATTTTATTAGTCTTATCTCACCAGATTCAACGTTAAAATATACATGGTTTAATATTGGATTCAAATTTAACTAGTTTTTATTTATACGAGTACTGAGAATTCCGTCACAACTGGAACTGATATTAAGTACAATTTATGTTAAGATGGACAGCTCCAAGTAATGTGGTGTATGTCCAAACTGTGTTAATATTTATGATTATAGATTGTAGGGGTGTTTTCCTAGACACCTTAATAGCCCATTTTACTTTGGGATGAATAAAACATGTTTTTGTTTTGGTGACCTTTTAACCTTTTATGGTGTAAAATTTAATCATTTGATGAGTCTGATGGGATTTGGGTTCAGGTAGTGGGTTTCCCTTGGGCATCTTTGACTCGCCTGACATCTGACTGGTTGGATGTTAAAAGACCCAACCTAGCTGACAAGTGGATTGTTCTGGAAATGGATATATGATCATCCTGGTTCTGAATTTGTGTCTTATATATAGGTAGTGAATAAGCGAAGTTTTATTCCAATATTAAAAATATGTAGTGGAGTCTGCCTTGTTTCGAACAAGTGCACAGTCTGGTTATCTCTGCTGTGATAGGACGTACGACACGTATTCATATTCATGTCCTTCCTCTCTCTCTCTTAAAGGTCCCTCTGGACCTGATCTCGAAAGAAAGCTGATTTCTTCCCTCTTGGTAATAAACTATAGTTTCCTCGTTTGTGTTTATTAAAGGGCGTATTTCTTCTCTGTTACACACTATAAATGGTAATGTGGCAAGTTGAATATGAAAAAATATTTCATAATTTATCAACTGTTGCATTTATAATTACTTTTGAAACTTCTACGAATATAGTGCTAATGAATAGTCACAAATTAACACACACGAATCGGTTTCCCTACCGCAATCGCAGATTTTTATACCTCAACTACTTTACTAATCCCAGGCAAAGTGTACTTGAAAACATGTGTCTGCGGGGTATTAGCGTAAGGAAGTAGAACACAGACACAAGCACACGCAGAAACACGTTTATCAATTTATATACTTAAAATACACAATACAGTCGAATGATAATTCCCTATCAGCTTAGCTATTGTGCCTTTAAGTGGTATTTATAGCGAACTGTTATGGTCTGCTAGCTCGCTCCTTGTAATTTGCAGCAAATGAGGGATGGTAGGAATGTCTATCATGAATATGCCGATACAAACCAGGTGATGTTTGAAAAAGGTAATCATAATAATTCAACTTTTCCTTGTATTGTTACATATTCTCCAAGGTAGTATCAAGCTAACACATAGGCTTCTGTCAAAACTATCCATGGATTTATACATATAGCTGGTTAAGAGTTTAACTTGAAGTAAAGAAAATGGTTCACTCAAGGTCATTTGAGGGTTTACCACCCAAGCCAATGGCGTGCAAGCAATACGAAGGCGGTGCAGTTGGTAATAGCTCAGTGGATGTAGCTGAAACGGGGGCACAAGCTGGATTTGTTTATTGGATGGTTTAAAAGCATACGAACGCACACACGGCTTCGGCTCTTACACAAACCTAAAAGCTAATTTTTGTTGTTTCGTTCAACTATTTGTCAATCTTCATGACAGAATTTGTTTCGTTGGGTGCCTTAAATGTTTGATGGTGTTGAGATTTGTTTCGGCGGAGACTCCAATTTCATCATGCCTTATCCTTCATGGCCGTCAACTAACAAAAGTCACTGCTGACAGCTTGCAGCACAATGTTATTGCCAAGGGTTTAACTATAAAACCTCGCCTGAAGTTTTCTGCACGTTTTTATCCAGACTAAAACTGGTACGTTTAGTGCCTTAAAGTCATCATATACAATGTCCAGGACACGCATATGGCATATGTAGTTTTGCAAAGGTAAAATTATTTTGCTTGGTTCTGATAAGGATACACACTATAGTCTTTAGCCTATGTTATGTCATATTGTCATGTGGGCTTAGCATAGCTCGGCCTGTATGAACAAGTAGAAACACTGGCGGCAGACGTGCTTACTTTCCTTGTGCCTCTTATTCTTGCATACCAGGTTGACGAAGTCCTATATTCAGACATAACGGTTATGATCACAGTCTGTGGACAGCAATAAGTATTTAGTATATTTCCCGTCTTCATCGCGTATGCGCAGCAAGTAGACACCATGTTTCCAGCTGAAGACATTAACTACGATATTTTGATTCTGAAACTCACACTTGCCGTATTCACTCAGCTTCACAGGAAAGTTGATGTCAGCAACGTCAAACTTGTTCGTGTGCTCTAGGGACATTCCTGCATGGATCTAAAGCGGATAGGATGGCCCACAGGAAGCAGCAATTGTTCTTTACATTCATAACCAACCTTGGTGGCATGTAGGATTATATCTCCTGTCGTGAAGCATGCCTTACTGCGCAAACCACTGTCCAGCACTTGACAACGCACAAATACCTATCTAGAATCCTCGTTCATCCATTCTACAATGTGCCTTAGTGTGGTTGGGTTATTTTTGACAGCCAGCGTCTATATACCAACACTGCGAAATAGGCTGCTACTTTAATGCTATATCGCACAGCTTTTCGTCACTGTCATCATGGTGACCTGATACAACTTTCATTATCAATGCTGTCGATATGATGTCAAAATTAAGCCTGTTTCACGTGTTCATTTCCTTGACGGTAACAGTTTCTATACTAAGCTCAATCGGTTTAATAAATACAGAAGCACTGAATCAGAGTATGTGCTTTTATAGCACAAAGGAGAAAAAGTCTTTCACAATCACTGTGCTTGT
Organism: Sinohyriopsis cumingii; assembly: GCA_028554795.2. Classification (NCBI taxonomy): domain Eukaryota; kingdom Metazoa; phylum Mollusca; class Bivalvia; order Unionida; family Unionidae; genus Sinohyriopsis; species Sinohyriopsis cumingii. Next base: position 51,746,139 of record CM068831.1, read on the forward strand.
ATTTGCTTTATCTTGGTCATCTGCAAATCCGAGCAGTTTTCCTCGGAGTTTGGAATCGCTTTTATTTTATCTTGGAGGCAAATTTATCAGCAGAAAGTACATCAATGTAATCTTTGGATACGATATTATCGTGCCTCGGAGCCGAAAGTAGAGTCTCAACCCTTCGCCTATGAGCTGCAACTGGTCTTGGGGATCTGAGCAACAGACCCAAATAGGCACCGACGAGTGAGGAGCAGGCTGTGGGGACGAACTTGCCGTGGAGCTAGAAGTATCTGATGAACTCTACTTACTGGTAGTGCAACAGGATCATATATTCACTTTGTATTATTTGCACTTTGAGAAGCAACGCATTCATTCATATAATAGTAAATATCGTGCAATGTTTACTCCATACTTGATGTTTCTATAAGAATAGGTGATATCTTGTGTAAAATCTTATACATAATGGCTAAATATTCCGTCCTTGCTGCTTCTCATTTTAGGAGTTTGAAAGTGAATATCATACACACAACCCAAATATAGGACATATTCACCACACATGCGACGTGGTTTCACTTCTCGCCTCTGTCAATATGTATTAACATGTTCGCCACAGAACATTGTCAGGTACAAATCCTGTAAGTAGTGCGATTAGCATTATATATTGTGCAAAGCTGCTGTTTTAACTGCATCTCGCTACTATATGAAAAGGTATTTTGCTACTAATGTTATTCCATGTACCTTTTTAACCTTCTGTTTCTTACCGCTCTTTTTTCCCGTACCTGTTACAGAGGGATGGGGTCGCCACGGAAACAGGACGAGGTAACGCACTTTGTGAGTTTTGATGTGTTGTGATGAACGTGTGTGAATGTCATGCAAGGAAAACTGGCATAAAACATACAAACTGAGTTCAAAGATGTATTTACAGAAACTTTCCAAGACTCTAATATTTTACAAAGTTTGTCCTAATGTAATATACGTCATTTATGATTTCACAGATCATGCATATTGCAGTATACATTTTAACAATTTGCTTATCTCAATATTATCATTGTGTTAAATTTCAAAATACAGCAAAAAGTTCCGAAGGTATTCTGCAAAGCATTGTAATATGGCTGATTAAATGTTGAAATACCAGCTCAAATGACATCAAAATCAAAATGTATTTATTTCTTTTTATACATGTTTGTACAATTAAATAAGGGATATGGTCTTTATCTGATTAGTCCTCCTTTGGAAGTTGTAGTGGATATTTTTCGTAAAAAAATTAATTCGTCGTATGTGTTATACTTTTGGTGATTATTCTTATGTCGCATTTTCATCTAAAGAAATTAGCGCACTTTGACGAATGAAGAGATGAGTCATACTTGATGATCATCACCGTGTTCCCATAACTCGATCCTTCAGAAATAGAATTTGCATTGGATAATTGAGAAAGCTGTCACGACAACTTCAGTAGATATATTTTTACAAGGAAATTCAATACAACGGGCTTGAGAATGATCAAAATGGTAGCATTGTGTTTCGGACTAAGATCTCACTGAAATGAAATATTACAGAACAGTCTCAATTCATTACAAGTAAAGTCAAACTTAATACATTATGAATTAGAAAACAGAAGCGAAAATAACTCACAATCAGCCCATAATGTTCTCCATATGTATAAAGTCTTAAATGTGAACAATGAAACAAAATAAATTGGGTATACAAAAACAACATCTGATTGATTGATTGATTGTTTGTTTTTTAACGGCGCATCAGCACTTTTAGGCTATTTAGCGCCAAACAAAGTGTTACTTGTATAATCTTTTAAAACTTATAAAAGGTTCTATATCGACCAGCGATATAAAAGAACAAATGGTTGAAATTAAAAACGGTAAGATGGAAACAACATCTAAAAATATGTCTAGCTTCATTTGTATAAACATAGAGAGCCAAATGAGAATAATCTGGCAATACATTAATTACTATAATTCTTGACAATGATCGTCTAAATCCTATTATCATTGTGCATCAATCAAAATATTTGTCTGTCCAGTATCAAAATAATTCATTATACGTCACCCCTGTGCATCAGATAAATCAAATGAAGCACTGCCAGGAATTCGGATTATGTGATAAATAACCACCTACTTAGTTGAAGATATTGTTCAAATTAGTATGTATAAAGATGGCGACTGTTGTTAACTTAAATTTCCGTATCAAATAAAGTGTATTTTATAAATGTTTAATATGTTTAGAGTGTCCAAAATACACCAGCAAGCTTGAAATTCTAATCGAACAGCCTTCGCTTATAGTGAATGTATTTTGTTTATCGATTGATAGGATACTTACAAACATGACAATAACGTAATTAAATGCACATTAAAGTCCACAAGCATTGCCATTTGCATTACACCTCTAACATACTTTTCAAACGTTTTGACAGCTAGTCATTTTTATTAAGGTAGGAATATGTATAATTTAAATAGAGAAATCCTTTTATATATTTGTGAACTTACATGTTCTAAACACATGGTGTCAGGTAAGAAAACTATGAAAGTCAGGGGATTCAGTGGAGCCTTCGTAACCATCTCTCCACTATAAATGAGAGTGGAACAACAGGTTCATTTTGTATAGTATGTTTTCTTTACATTTAGGTGACTAAAAGTTTGCACTGGAAACAAGCTTCTGGAACTGGTCATTATTCCAGGTTATTTCCCACATAATCTTTGCTTACTCGTCTATCTCCACCTCAACCCCTTCGCAATGTATGCATCCTCCTGTGCAACCATTGCATATAATCTGGCAAGACTTCAGTGTTCATTCAAGTAAGTTAACACTGCAACAATCAGTTTCTAGCTCTAGTCACTTGATCACAAGATAATAATATACTGCTTTCATAAATGCTCATCCTTATAAATGTCTTACTAATGAATAGTTTGTTCCTTATCTGATCATATGTTTAGGTTCAGTGCATTTCATGCGTTTGTATTAAACACGTTATATACAATGTATACAATAAATGTGATAGCAGCATTACAATCAATGAAACAGTGTTTACGCTACTATTTGATGCATCGTACAACACAGAGAACCATGTAGTTTCATCTGAATATACACAATTTCCACATCTGAGAATTGTAAACGATGTATCTTGATTCATACATGTTTCTCTTTGGTTTGAGCTTTCATAAAAGGCCCGTTTAGTATATGCTAGAATAAGTTTAAAGGGATTTAAGTATTCATTCGTTGGAGTAACAGTGTCAAATACCCCATAACATGTCATTTAATGAGTGCTTGCATAAGCTTTCATCTGAGCAGGGCACACTGAACTGCGGTGAAAGAATGCTTTAATAATTTTACTGTGAAGCTGAATGAAAATAGCGTTATGATAGTACTAAATCAAATCAAATAACAATTAAAAGTTAATAGAAACGTGATTGTCTTCTCAATAAGTGTCGAGTATTTGGTAACATACTTGTATAATATTTCAAAATGAATTATTTTCGCGAGTTTGGTTTACCTGCCAAATGACAACGCTTATAATGTTAGCTGTTCATGAAGGTCAATATTCAAATCTTCTTACAGACATTTGTAAATGTGTTGTACCTTTATGGAAAATAATTGTGATAAAAATAGGTCAGCTTCAGGAGAATGAAATGACAAACCACTGCATCCAATGTAACTAACTTATAAACAAATCAACTGAATTTCATTTAGTCACAGATGGTACAAAATATGTCATATATAAAAAACATGGATTTTTCGGTATATCCAAGAACAAAAGGCTTAATAATCGGAACTTAAATATTTCAAACATTTGAATAATGTGAACAAATATTATCACTGCATCATTCATTTGGGTCCAGACGTTGAATTTCAGCATCTGCAATTATATATGAAATATATAAAGGTATAGGACAACTTTAACACTTAACCTTCTGTGTCTATTTGAAATCTGATTATATTCGTATGCAAGATATCTCTAAGGGCTGATATCGAGTTGAAATGTGCGTTTGGCACACCAAAAGAAACATAAATATACAAAATAAAGTTTCTTTTTAAAGTATGTATGAAGATGAATGTACCTTGGTGAAACGTCTTTGGAAAAGTCTTTTCCATTTAAAGCAGTGTATAACTCAATCGTTCTTTGAGAATGTGATGTGTTTGATGCCTTAAATCCCTCAAATGTTCGGTTTATTATTAAAGAAATCATACTGAGATTTTTTTCCAAGATCGTTACTTTATGGTAAACAAACGTAAGTTATAGATATATAGTTCCTTTTGTGCATTAATATAGTCCCTGTTGTGCGTGTAAGTATTGTACCATGCGTTTTTACTTTTTGAATTTAATGTGTACGATAAAAGATTCTCACAGGCAATTTCTGTTACGTTATCCCTACATTGTCAAACTATATATAATAAATGACACAATATAAATCCTCTTCGTAACATGAGGACACATTGTTAATAAATGTATTATTACTTTTTATTAAGACCTTCGACATTAGGTCTTTGGGATAACTGGCTAGTCAGAGTGGACTTGCATTTAAAATTTCAAGTTTGTGCACAAATAAATAAAGATCATTATATATATATATATATATATATATATATATATATATATATATATATATATATATATATATATATATATATATATAACACAAAGGAACCAATATATTCTAAATGCATAGGAACCAAAATAACCGTTGATAAACCGATGAGAAAAAAATTAGAATGTGGAAGGTTATCGTGGAAATAGCCTTTGATAAACAAATTGTTTCAATCAACAATGGCCACAGGTTAGACTTACCTCTTACGATCCTATTATTTCCTTGCAAGCGTAGTGCTCCACGTATATTTCTCCATGCTAAGAAGTTCAATACTGTCGCTGATAAAAGGCATAGTACACAGATGCCCCCAAGAACCAGCACAATTATGTACTTCAGTGTGCTATAATCTGTATCTCTTTCGTGAGGACCTAAAATATGGATGTAAGGCATCCTAACATCAATCTAACCTTTTCTGAAACATGCAAATATTAGATTAAATGCTGTAAGTCCAAATAGTACCTACGCATTCTTAAATTCTTATATAGGATCTGCAATACATTTACTTTAGTACACTAGAAACAAGGATGTACAAAATACTGGTTCAAATTGTTTCTGACTTTCCGTATTTCAACCAATCCCACTGAATGTGGTGGCTATTGGGTCAGCTCATGTCCAGTATGACACTTTTCATGTATGGCAAATAGGTAAATCTTCTAAAATACTCCATCTTGTTCATAATCTCAGAATTTGTGTACACCATCTGTCAAAACAATTTGTAACCATTTTTTATTCTCTAATATTTGTTGTAGACGACTGTTCGTATGAGCTATTTGACAACTTTTGGGTCCTTAAAGTATAATTTATAATTCTTTGTACACTCTGAATGTTCATAAGTGCTGTTGGTAATCAAGAAACGCAATCTTTGCTAATACAATGTGCCAGAGTACTCTGATTAAACTCAGTGTTCAAATGAAAATGTACAGATATCTAAATTGCACGTGTGCGAGACTACACGACAGTAAAACTGCCTTCCCTGTTTCCTAAGTATTCTTAACTGTAAATGTTCTTATAAACAAAAATAAACCAATGCTATGCTATGCAGTAGTTGCTTGTTAAGCATTGTAAAGGGAGATACAAATTGAAATGCAAGAATTTTAATAAATAAAAATATAAGAAGTTAGTATCAAGCCACAACAATATATGTGTGAAAGAATATACCGGATTATAATTTAGAGAGTAATAAAAGAAATGCGTGTGGATTGTGCCGCAATCACATAATTGTATATACTTACTTATATATCCAATGGAATGAATGCAGCTGAAACTGCAATTTACATCAGTTTGCATTTGATTTTGTTTATCCCTAGGGTATGCTAGAGTCATCTACAATCTGATATAATTCTAACTTGTGAGTAAAACGCAGACAGAGAGACAGATATACATTTTATATATTGATGGAACGGTTTAGGATGCTTTATTTTGTAAACAAAAATGTAAATGTTTATAGACTTAGGTCAATACCTTGCATTGTTGTTTTATCACGCTCCAAGGTACTTGCGTCATCTGTGACAGGAAAAGTCCCACAGAACTGATGGGAAGAGTTGACGACACAGTCCAAGGCTCTTCCGTGAGGTGAGCAAAATAGTTCTGCCATGAGGAACGACGAATTGATCACAATGTAATTCCCTTTACCCTGTAAAGAAGGTAAAAACAGCTAAACTTTAATTTTTCTACATATATTGTATACGTGTTCTTAAACATATAACACAATTGTCTTGCGAAAAGATGCGTATAATTTTATTTCAGAGCGATTATCAACAGCACCCAAAAAGATACAGCTCTTCATGTAGCTGATCAGAACAAAATGTGAGATTTGAAATCATTGATATACAATACACAATACGAGGCACGTATCAGTGCACATTGCATATTAATAAGCTTAGTTTAGCTTATTTGAATTATCAGAGGATAATACGTGATTTTGCTGTAGTTATTTTATGCAGCTAAGCTGTATACAGGTCTTCCCTTTACCACTAGCACCAATGAAGTTTATTTGTGAAGCAGTTATGAGCAAGGTAAGAAATAAAATCAACGATGTTAACTTTAAATTGATTTATCTCATGTACAGGCGACGTTACGTTTAATAAGATTTTCAATAATAACGTAGGTTTAAATTTACCACAACAACTAGTAACTTAGTAGCTTAATGACAAGCTAAATGTGACATACAAATAAATGATGAAAATATCAAACGTTGAAATATTTTGCATATTTGCGCCATGTAAGCTATTATCATTGAACAAACTGAATTTGTATTAATATATTAACATACTAAAGCTTCGTTTGTTCTTCTTGTTTTCCAAGCTGCAGATATCTTTGGTCTTCCGCAGTCTGGTGATGAGAAATCACACATAAATTCCAAGGGATGCCCCGTAGAGCTGATTTTGCATTTGCACTTGTTTGTTGGCGGTTCTTTATGAAATAAGCAACAGCATTTATTGATCACAGATTTCACGCATGAAATAAGGCAATATATGATCAAAAAAAAGTTTCAACAGACTGTATGGCCGAGACCCTACTGAAAGATTGACTTTAACAATCATACTTACTGAGACAGCTTTAAATCTTGTCGAAAATAAACCTACAATGAAGATTATGCACATAAAATGACTATTGCATCAAAAGAAGTAATTGATGTGAATCTACAAAACTAATAAATTATATTAAGGAAACAGCGACATTGAAAAACTTATAGTTTCAAGCATTTTATCTTATAACAAAAACGAAACAATAAATGCAATACATGCCTAAGACTTGTAATGAAATGCTTTGCATACTCATGCTTGTGGACCATGGAAGCTGAGGAAACAAGGTATATGTTCCTTCGTCATGTAAGGATATATCTTTCAAGCGTATGCCTGACTTGCCAAACATTTCTATTCTATCTTGATAGAGTGGCTCCGCTATCGCATTTGTATCCGATTTGGTACAAATCAAAGTATTGTTGAAGTACCACTCCAGTCGTCTAATGTCATTTCCTTCTTCATCGAATTCCCAGATCAGGTCTGAAGTCTGTCCTTCGCAAGCGTGTGTTGTTCTTGGTTCTGTAATCCATCTAAACTCTAAGACAAAATTAAATTACAATGTTATGCTACTGTTCAATATTTAATCAACATTGTTTAGCTATTAAATATAACATACCTAGTCATAACTTTAGAGGTAGACACCACAATTAAGGGTAGATCACTTTCTTTTCATAATTTTTTTACTATGAGTCACTCTCCATAGTCACCTCTAAACCTATGCTCATCAGACACGCTTCAAAGATTACGATCAAACAAGCACACACTATAGACCATTCTTAGAATGTATTCATGTCACCCTGGGTCAACGAATCCAAAACGAGGCTAAGCTAGGCACCAGCTTCATTGTACCTCGCAACCATGGCTGATACAACTGATACTGGCAATGGAAAAACTCGTGACAAATATTATGTTCCGTTGTGCAATGGCAATGCAAAATTTCACAGAGATTTAAGCTTCCACCATATTCTATCACTGAAGAAGATGGAACTTTGTAGAAAATGGATTGTTCTAATACGTCCTGATGAGGGGCAGAAATTTAAGAAAAGTAACTGAATGAATGTTGGTGTGTTTGTATTTCCTTGCAACTGAATGATGTAATAAAGAGAAATCAAAACGCAAAATATGTTCTGTCGATGAAGCAAATGCGTGTATGTATGTGATTTTATAATGTTAGGTTTCAGAAAATGTTACCCCTAGCCCCATTCCACAAAACGCGGTCATTGAAATATCTGCGTACCTCCACGCAGCGCATTCATATCATCGATTATGAATTGATGTACGAGTAGTAATTGCAGAAAAGTGAACTTTATTATCTCATTGAAAAAATAAATAGATACAGTAGAATGAAAATAACCACGATAGAGAAGAGATTGATTGATTGATTGATTGTTTGTTTTTTAACGGCGCATCAGCACTTTTAGGCTATTTAGCGCCAAACAAAGTGTTACTTGTATAATCTTTTAAAACTTATAAAAGGTTCTATATCGACCAGCGATATAAAAGAACAAATGGTTGAAATTAAAAACGGTAAGATGGTAACGGTGCAAAATAAAGCTTCCCGATCAACGGGAGATGTAAAAAAGATGAATAGGTATTAAAATGGGACGGTATATATATTGCATAAAACTGCACAAGGTGATAGCATAAAAGTCAGAGTTTAGAGTAAATATTTACGGCTTTCAAGAACTCTATAATACGAGTGATGTTTATATTATCAAAAAGTTCTTTCATGTCATGCACAATGTAATAACAATCGCGCGTAGGTTGTAGGTCAAAGCACTCTATCATAAAGTGCTTGACAGTGAATGGTTCATTGCAAGAAACACACTCTGGTGGGTCTTCACCTTTTAGTATGTGGGTGTGGGTGATACAAGTATGACCAATTCGGATTCTTGCAATGACTACCTCCTCCCTACGAATGGTTCTGTAGGAAGGAGTCCATTCTCCTAGACTTGGTTTGATTGCGTGAAGTTTGTTATTTACAGCATCATTCCATGATGCCTGCCACTTCTGACGTAAGAACTTTCTGATACAAGGTTTAAAATCAGTATATGGTATTTTAAAATCAGATGGTTCTTGAGAAAGGGCCATTTTAACAGCGCGATCTGCTTTTTCGTTACCTTTAATACCAATGTGGCTAGGTAACCAACAGTATATTATATTGTGGGAGACACTCAGCTCGGTATTTTTTACGAGTATGTTTTTCAATAATAGGTTCTCCAGTTTTCTATTGTGTAGCGACTGGAGTACTGATAGCGAGTCGGAGAAGATGATACTGTTTAAAATACGGTTCTTTTCTATATGTTGCAGAGCAAGGTCTATTGCTCTGATTTCGGCTGTAAAAATTGATGCTCCACTTGGTAAGCGAACTTGCGTTGTGTGATTTCCACAAACAAAGGCTGCAGCAGCCTTTTCCTCATCCTTTGATCCATCAGTGTAAATTCTGGTATAGTTTTTAAATTCGGTGAGGAGTTCATGGTAAGAGTTGTGGAAGATAGAAGGGTTTGTTTCGGACTTTTTCCCATCGTGTAGCGTAAAACGTACTTTTGGTTGTTTAATTAGCCAGGGTGGTGTTTCGGAGATGGATGTTTTCTGAATTTTTGAAAGATCTATATTTGCAGTGTCAAGGCTGGATGATATTCTAATGCCAAAGGAAGGTATGGCGTTTGGTTTATTTTCGTATAAAGTTTTGTATTTGGGTTGAAAAACAGCCGAAAAAGCAGGATTCAGAGGGTTTGATTTTAATTTGAGAGCATACTGTGCGGAAAGCATTTCTCTACGATGCGATAACGGTGGTTCATTCGCCTCAGTTAGAAGGCTTTCACAGGGGGATGTTTTACATGCTCCCAGAGCCAGTCTTATTCCCTGATGATGAATTGGATCAAGCATTTTAAGATACGATTTTCTGGCAGAACCATGCACAACGCAACCATAGTCTAGTTTGGAGCGAATAAACGTTCTGTATAAATTTAGGATGACTTTTCTATCAGCACCCCAGTCAGTGTGCGCTACTACTTTAAGTAGGTTAAGTGCTTTTAAGTTCTTTAGGTGTGGAATAAAGGTCAGTTTTCTGTCAAAGATTTTACCTAAAAATTTGGTTTCCTCAACAACTGGAATAGGTGTTCCATCCAGTGTGAGGTTTGGTTCATTGTGATGTTTTCGTAACTGACAGAAATGCATGCATACCGTTTTTGATTTCGAGAATTTGAAACCGTTTGCATTGGCCCAATTTTGAATTTTGTTTATATTTTGCTGCAGTTGTCTTTCAATTGTATGCATGTGCTTTGACCGATAACATATTAGAAAATCATTAATTTTGATGTTAAAGAGCGTCACAGATAAAATACTGCCCTGGGGCACACCCATCTCTTGCTCGTGCAGATCTGAGTGGGTAGAGCCCACTCTTACTTTGAATTCTCTGTCGGAGAGAAAGTTGGATATGAAAGAGGGCAGACGGCCTTTTAGACCTAGATCGTTCAGGTCATTTAGTATCCCGTACTTCCATGTCGTGTCATAGGCCTTTTCTAAATCAAAGAAAACCGCTACTAAATGTTCTTTCTTAATAAATGCATCGCGAATGAATGTTTCTAGTCTAACCAGATGATCATTGGTGCTCCGGCCATATCGAAAGCCACTTTGGAAAGGAGATAATAAATTGTTAGTTTCCAAATACCAGACAAGCCGAGAATTGATCATTCGTTCCATTGTTTTGCACACACAGCTTGTGAGTGCAATTGGTCGATAGCTGTTGGGGTCTTCGCTATCTGTACCGGGTTTGGGGACTGGTATTACAGTTGCTTCTTTCCAGATGTTTGGTACATTACCAGTAATCTATAAATCATTCAAGTCTTTCAAAAGAGATGTTAATGATGATTCTGGAAGGTGTTTCAGAAACTGGTAATGTATCTCGTCAGGCCCAGCGGATGTATCATGGGCCTTATCTAAAGCCTCCCTAAGCTCCGATAGTGAGAAAAATTGATTATAACTTTCCGAGTTGTTGGATGTGAATTTTAAACGTGACTTTTCTTTTTGAGTTTTAAGTTTTTGGAAGGCTTCTGAATAATTAGATGATGAGGAATTTTTCGAGAAACTGTCAGCAAGAATATTTGCAATGTCACGTTTTGAACTAAAGTTGTTATTGTTCAGTGTCAGATGTCGGAGAGGGTTTTGCTTTCTCTTTCCGTTTATTTTGCGTATAGTGTCCCAAACTTTTTTAACAGAGGAACGAGAGTTTAAAGAAGAAACATACTTCTTCCATGATGCTCTTTTACTTTCTTTGATTATGCGGCGAGCTTTCGCCCGGGTAATGCGATATATATTTAAGTTTTCGGGCGTCGGTTGATTAGTAAATTTCCTTAATGCTTCTCGGCGTAGTTTAATGGCTTCCTTACATTCCTTAGTGACCCAAGGTTTTTGGGTTCTTTTACAATATGGCGAGGACTTGGGAACGGATTCTTCTGCAATCTCTATTAAAATAGATGTAAAATGCTGAATGGTGTCGACAACATTGAAAACTGTATCCTCATTCAGCCTAGTTTTACAGAGTGTTTCAAACTTGGCCCAGTCGGCCTTCTTTAAATTCCATTGTGGAATTACTTCATCGCCTGTAGAGTTAAGATTTACAAGAAAGATTGGGAAGTGATCGCTGCTGTGAAGGTCATCAGCGACCTTCCATTCATAGTCCAAAAGCAGAGAAGGAGAACAAATTGTCAAATCGATGCATGTGTATGTACCCGTGCCTGGGTGTAAATATGTAGGTGTTTTGGTATTATATAGACACAGATCGTGTCTAGAAATAAAGTCTTCAGCTTTGTGACCTCTGTCACTTATATGATTTGATCCCCATAAAATGTTATGGGCATTAAAATCCCCGAGTAAAACAATGGGTGCGGGAAGCTGTTGAACAAGATTGTCGAGTTCGTTTGGTACTAGGTTAGTGTTTGGTGGTAAATAAATAGAGCAAAATGTAATCACTCGATGTAGAGTGACGCTTACAGCAATGGCTTGTAAATTGGTGTTTAAATGAATGAAGCTATGAGGAGCTCTGTTGTTTACAATAACAGAAACTCCTCCTGATGCCCTATCAACATTTGGAGAGCAGGTGTTAAACAGGGAGTAGTTTTTAAATGTGATATTGTCTGTATCTTTCAAGAATGTTTCTTGAAGGCATAGTACCGCAGGATCATGTTCGTTTAAAAGCAGGAGAATATCATTGTAATTTGCTTTAAGTCCTCGACAATTCCATTGTATGATAGTGTTTTTCATTATAAATTTAAATTAAAGATTGTGGAGCTAGGTTAGACCTTTCGCAGACGGAATTTGTTTTGTTATTTCTCTGGAGGAAGTACGGGGGTGAATTTTTTGTTTGTAGGTCTGGAGTTCCCTTGGGCGCATGGAGCAGATTCTTCTGCATCCATGCTCTCGATGTCTCCAAACCTGTTATAAAGTTTGATGGGGTCATCTGACCCCTTTTGTTGCCTGTTTCCGTGAGATTTTTTAGTCTTTGGTGATTTAGGTTGTTGGGTCATATTAAATGTAGTCTGAGTAGATGCCGTGTTTTTCTGTGCTTGGTAATGGGGGGTGTTTGAATTTGGTGTTGAATCGGGTGCTTCTGTTTGTGTTTGAGCGTCCTTCGTTGTTTTAGGATTGCTCTTCACTACAGTGGAGAAGGATGGGCCAGGATGGGCTGTTTTTGCCTGTACAATTTTTCTGGCTTACGGATAGGGAATATTATTTGTGTATTTTACCCTCTGAATTTCCTTCTCCTGTTTCCAGCTATCGCAATCCTTGGAATTTGCGTGGTGCTCTTTTCCGCAGTTGACACAATGCGGAGTTGCTCTACAATCAGATTCCTGATGAGCATTGTCTCCGCATCGGCCACATATTTGGCTCTTGGAGCAGCGGTCTTCGTGATGGCCGTATTTTTGACACTTATAACACCGAAGGGGGTTGGGAATGTAAATCTCTACCTTTACTTGCAAAAAGCCAACTTGTACCACTTTGGGTACAGTTGGCCTGTTGAAGGTGAGTACAATGGTGTTGGTGTCCTGCAGATTGTTATTACGTTTAATACGTATTCGTCGGACTGCAGTGACACCTTCATCTTTCATTCCTTCGATGATGTCAGCGTCGGTGACTCCAGCCAAGTCACGGCAGCGAATCACGCCTTTGGACGTATTCAGTGTGGTGTGAGCGAATGAGGTTACTGGGATATCAAAGAACGTTTTCATTTTCCTGATATTGTCTGATTGACCTCGTCGCTCACACTCAATAAGAAGACAACCCAATTTCAACTTTTTAACACTTTTAGGTGTGCCAATCGATCCTGTGATAGTCTTTTCGATGACAAATGGAGATAGTGCGGCAAGCGGTTTCGTGGCATCTTTTGACTGTATGACCATGAAGCGTGGAAATGACTCCACACTACATGGTTCATCGTCAGACTCTGATAAGGGTTTCGATCTTTTATTTTGATTTTTTTTGGAATTATCCATGATGGCTAGATTAAAAATTCAGCACCCGTGCTCCCCACCCACCAAGGAGCCAAACAAGGGGACACTTTTCAAGTGTCAGGGATACACAGATGCCATACTCAGTTGATAAAATTACCTTTGAATGACCCTGAAGTCGCCAATTTCTAAGGTCGGTAAAATTACCCCCCGATTGACCCGTTAAGCCACCGCCTTCTAGGAAGCCTTCTAAGACTTGGAAAAGGGAAATATAAAGGAAAAGAATATAGGGGCAACGGTGGTATCAAGAGAGATACAAGGAGAGAGAGAAAGAAGGTGAGAAAGTTAATAAAGACCTCCTAGGGCTCGGCGTGACCAGCCGATTTGTCGGAACCGGGCCCATCCCGACCACCCGTCTAAGAGAAGTAGAGGCCAAAGTAGTGTATTGCAGGGAAAGCCACTGCTCAACTACCAGGATCCTTTCCTTCCCCGACACGGGACGCAACCCACGGCAAACAGGTTGCCTCTACTTAGTCGCCTTTTACGACACGTAGCGAGGCACGTCGGGCCAATTCTACAACCCCGGACCCGCAGGGGGAGATAGAGAAGAGAGACAGCACCAGTAAAATGAAAACGATGACAGGACAAGTTAATAAAATTAAGAGAGAGAGAGAGAGAGAGAACGTAACTGGATAGAAATGAATGAAACTGTTGATAAAACCTATTCATATGTGTAAACGTAAGGAAAAATGCACACTTAAATAACGGGCCGTTGAAATTCTATCATTGTAGTGAAATCTGAGACCCCCCCCCGCATGGATGCAATATATATATATATATATATATATATATATATATATATATATATATATATATATATATATATATATATATATATATATATATATATATATATATATATCCTCTCTTATTTCGTACATATTCTGGCATTTTTTTCCTACAGTGATATAATTTAAATGGCCTGTGTTGAAAGGATTGTTTGGATTTTTTTGACAAGTAATTATTGCAATTAACTCATGGATTACTTTATATTTTGGTGACACCCGTGATGAAATTCTCAACGAATGCAAAATAAATATCTGGCAAACAGCTCAGATCGTTACTCGATGTACAGTAGGACGCCACATTTGTTCTCGATCTGCCTAACTTAGCCTCGTTTTCGCGAGACATTAATATTCATGAGAATCTCATTAAGAGTGGTATATACCCACTCATGTAGCAATATCGCGGGGAATGTTATTGCATGCAACAGCAATCATGCCTGATGCACAAATCAGTTAAATATTGTTTGAGTAAAGACGATTAATGCATGTTTCTTTCTTCACATCGGTATTTGAAAACAATAAATGCCAGAAAGAGCAAGTCAAACTCTTAAAAATGAAAATTTATGATCGCTTCACCCTGATTATTTGTATTATGCTATCATGCATAGAGCACACACACACACACACACACACACACATATATATATAACACATTGACTAAGAACAATGCAACACCAGTATCTACCAAGCAGAAGCGCTCTCGACTCTTAATGAGTCATTTTCAAAGACATATACAAAATATAGACAAGACAAACAAATCAAACAGAAAAACCGTTGTGCTTGCAAAACTTTATATGAATATAACTTGTTGCGAATGCTGAAAGATATTTTATATTGAACTTGAAAAAGGATGTGCCAATAGCGACATCTATTATTTTATGTAAATTTACGTATGCGCAAATTATATCCTGGATATTTCATTGTTATAGTTGTAATTATAAGCTATTGTATGACTAATAAGCAAATTTAGAGAATTATTAAAAAGAAAACGTGTCGGATGCAGAAGGCTAGTTGTATTTGTGAATGGCTTCTTTTTCAAGTCTTCTTTGGATTAAACCGCTGTTTGATTTAAATGTTCTCAGGTGGCGTATCC
This sequence comes from Sinohyriopsis cumingii, assembly GCA_028554795.2. Lineage (NCBI taxonomy): Eukaryota > Metazoa > Mollusca > Bivalvia > Unionida > Unionidae > Sinohyriopsis > Sinohyriopsis cumingii. Next base: position 51,761,628 of record CM068831.1, read on the forward strand.
AGTAAGATTCCTTTTCTTTCCTGGTTTCCGAACTCCATTTGTGGTTGTGAGCAATTGCTACAAGTGTCATATCACTGAAAGTGTGGCCAAGGGAAGAGAAGTGTTTTTCAACTGGGCTTCTGTACAGCTTTTTTGTCGTCCGATCAGATCTATGAAGGTTGACCCTTTTGTGTAGTATATCTGGCAGTAATGATTCTTTCGCTTTGCGTTTTATGAGGTGATCTGTCGTGTCCCGAAGATATGAATGTAATTTGTGGACATGTGGTGTCATAAAATGTTCCAAATGTTCTGATATCCTTTATATGGGATGCCCTTCACCGGAGATTATAGGTCTGCCCGGGTTTCCTTGTTTGTGGAATTGAGATAGAAGATAAAATCCACCTGCCCTTGGGTTTTCTGGGCTTAAGTAGTTTTCGTTTGCTCGTCTATGTGCCCGATTTGGTAAGCCTCGCCAATAACATTTGTGATGTTTTTTGCATATCCAGTGTTGGATAATGGTCTAGTTTTTAGTAGAACCTAGCGTCACTTAGTTGCCTATATGCTTCACTAATGTAGTCTTCCCTATTCATAACGACCACAGAGGAACCCTTATCTGCAGGCTTAATTATGGTGTCTGTTCTATTTTTCAGTGAGTGTAGGACATCTTTTTCTTCTTTTTTCAAGTCGGATTATCTGTTAGTATGGTTGATATATTGGAAAGTGTCGTTTTCAACTGCGTTAATAAAGGCTTCTAGATTTCGACTTGAACTTTGTGGTGGGGTCCAATTACTTTTCATTCTGAATTCCTCGGATTCATTTATTGGCTGCAAGGCAAAAGCGGCATTGAGTCTTAGTCAGCGGCTGAACTCTTCTGTGTCCTTTTTTAGCTCACCTCTGTCATATGTCTTTGGGCGGGGACAGAAACTCAAACCCTTCGATACAAGTTTTATTTCTGCCTCCGTAAGTTCTAGTTTTGAGATATTGTCTACTGTGTTAGCAACAGTTGAAATAATTTTTGCCATAGAATGCTTATGATTCTTCATTTTACGGCGATGTTGCTTCTTACGTTTGATTTTAGAGGAAAATTTCGTCAATTGAAGTTTCTTCACATCAGTTATTTGATTGCAGATCGCGACTTCTAAGTTTTCTTTCTCTGACTTTGTTTAGTTTTGCAGAGAGTTTTTGTTGATCCTTATTTAATTCAGAGTAAAAGGTTTGAGTTGTTCCTATGTGGAAACTGAACTCATCTGTTGTTTACGTTATTCGATCGTTGCTGATTTAACTGGATATTGATGATTTAAGTTTTCCCTAAGTAGAGGTGTGAGTTTCATGGACGCATCCTGGGTTATTTTATTCCATCTTTTGTTGAATCTTGACATGAATTTGAAGACATTTAGTAACTGTGTTTTGTTCGAGGAAATGATGCAAGAGATTGCGGTGATGCTTTAGTCCGAAAAGGTTTGAGTGTTTTCTGTACTGGTTGAGACAGCGACTGCATTCTACTAGATTCAGCAATTATCTAAATACAAGAAGTAATAAGTTGGAAAGCATACACTAACACAACATAAAATAAAGAACTGAAAGGGTGTTAGATCACACCAAAGGTAAATCGTGTCATATGAGGTTGATAATACAAAGAATACAGAATCATACGACGAACAACAGTCCTTTCAAGTGCACTGAATCCAAACACATACACACACACCTATATATATATATATATATATATATATATATATATATATATATATATATATATATATATATATATATATATATATATATATATATATATATATATATATATAGATATAGATAGATATATATATATATATAGATATATATATATATATATATATATATATATATATATATATATATATATATATATATATATATATATATATATATATATATATATATATATATATGAATTCAACTGTTAATTACAGTATGTCATCTGTAATGACATAATATACAAAACAACTTAAATGCCTCCATATACAATACCTGTACAATAAAACAGATGTGGACGACTAACATAACCTATCATGTACTACTATACGAAATCCAAGAATAAAACCAAACAGGATAGTACATTTAGATGCGAAAAATAACTTTAAATTGTACGAAAGTTCAATACGATGCAGATATCGGCTTAATACAGACATTGTACAGGGTGGCAGCAAACGTGCATCAATGTATTGTTACAATGCATACAACAGTCCCTAAAGATTAAAGGAAAGTATGTTGATGCATTCAAGGTATACTTTGTATCGGTGTGTTGTAAGTGTTTTAAGGCATTGATACAATATATTAAGTTACCCATAAAGATAAGGACAATTGATACGTTTTACAACTTTTTACAGCAATATTATTAAGTTCTTTTTTGATTTGACTAAAGATAAATGATTGTTTGGTGACTTTTTATTCAATTAATCCTTTTTTTGGTTTTCTTTCGGACTGCGGCACATGATGCCAGTTCCAGTCAGGCAAATTATCGGTTGTGTATAGGCACTGTACATGGGTGTATAAATGTTGTCTATACCACGCACTATCAACGATGGCCAGATATTTATGTGAATGACGTCAACTAAGTTACAGCAAATCGTTTTTAAGTATACAATACTCACCCAAATATTTTCAATGGCAATGATAAAATGAACCACTCAAGTTAATAAACTATTGCAATTTTACCGATTTGTTGTTGAATCTTTTTTTTTTCTCTATATATTCCCTATCACATCAACAAGTTCACATTTTTATATATGCAATTCATTTCAAACTTTCTGACCGCTTCTCAACAACACGTTTTATCGTGATATTTCAAATCTGTGCATAGTAAGGACTTGTGCGGTTGACCTAAATCATATTTACGGTTACTGCATTTGTATGGGAAAATTTGTATGAAGGAGTTTTCCTGAGTTAATACTGCACGACCTTAGAAGTGAAATATTAGTCCGTAAAAACGAGTTCATGTTTTCTCATACAAATGCAGTAACTTTTTAGTATATACTCGTTTTATTTGTATACGTAAAGCATTATAATGAAAGCACTGCTACAAAAAAAGTAATTGAATTTATTTTATATTCCGAATTAAATAAACAAACGTATATTCATCAACACAGTAACAACATTAATGCGCACATATGACCCACCAGCGACCATTGAAATTGATCGTGCGTTCATTAGTTTTAAAAACAGTTCTCGTTTTTGTCTACTTAAAATTGCAATTTAGAGCCATATTGTTAATGCATGATTATTGCAACAACTTTCCCAGTTGGTCTGGAATGAACGAGTTGTGTTTTCTGTAAATTCTACATAGTTCTTCATTTCTGATTGTGATGAACTGGATTTATTAGCTGTATCAATTTCGTACGATGCACATGTGATTTAAGAAGAGAAGTACCCGACTTAAGTCTGTTACATGTTTGTTTATGTTCTGTCATTCATTGTTTGTAATCAAAATGTGTGAAACGGTTGAATTCTTGCAATTGAAATTACCAAAAAGACGTTATGGAATATCACATTCCTTTCATTTGAGTGTATAAACGAGAATATTATTGCAGTTAGAAGTGTAGTCGGAATTAAAGTACAATTTCAAGTTTTAAAACCCATGACATAGGTCACGTAATTGAGATCTACAGAACTAAGAAAGTACATTATTGAGGATCTTCAAGAAGCAAAAATGTTCAGCACATTTTTGCCATTCTTATTAACAGATAAAGAAGACATGTTTATGCCTTGTCACTTGCATGCTGTGAGTAGGGACTACAGCTATGTACCTGATATGTTTGTCTTTTATCGTTAGCCCAAAATCCAAACAATGAATAAAAAAGTTAACTTGGAAGATTGCAAACCAGCTGCTTTGTGACATTCCATTTAGCAGAGGAAATAACAGTTTTAACTTGTCTAGTTGTATTGACTCTAACGCTTTTACGTTTCTACCAACATGTTCTATGATGCGATATTCCTTGGCCTCAATATGATTTTCTGAACTATTTTGATAGAATCCAGAGAGCACTGGTGATACTCTGAAACATTCCATTTTTGAAACGTTACGAACATTTCTCCTAAATAACTGTTTAGATAATCAGAATGGAATTTTCAATATTACTTTTCTCAATTTTGTTGTGGACATTGTGAATATCACTTTCGCTTGTTTGTTTGCTTGAAAGTTTTACTTATGACACAGTAAGCTCGTCAACATTGTTATCGTTATCATCTCTACTTTCAAGTGGAAGAAACAGTTTGTTTGGTTCATACACAAACAAATGTAATAAACCAAACGCTAAAGCATCTGCTACATGAACGTTCATTGTTTTCGGTCAAATTAATTTCTAATACACAAAATTATTTGCGACAAACGTCTCGTGCAATATGAAAAACTACTGCTCGATTCTGACATTATAAAGTTAACAGAGGAAAACAATGACCACATAACAATTGATAATATTAGTCTGTTCTACACTAGCAATTATTAATGTCAGTTTATTATATATGGTTTCTACGTGTGTTAAGCATGCTACAGCTTTTCGTTAAAACATACAATCATACTGTATCTGGCACTCAAGTGATCCGGGTATCACCCACCTACATAACTTCTGACTAATGGGGAAATTCTTGGGCAGCTAGCAGTGTAATCCGGCTTGGTATAATGTTTTCTATGAAAGGTATCCCATATTAGTCTTGTTCTTTTGTAGGAAGAAGCGGTCTGAAGTTTACATTTCTTTACTGCTTTTAATTGCAAGTAGTTACACTTATATGGGATGGTGGATTAGCATTACTTGAGTCACAGTGTGGTAAGGATTTTCGAAAAGTAATCGTTAAACACTTTCCGATTTTTAGTAAGAATGGCCATATTGAATGCCATATAGGCATATTTGAACAAAACTGAATGAACTTTGTTAAACCTATCATGATCAGTTCTAACATGGTAAGTCAAATTATGTTAGCAGTTTTGAGATCAAAGAAAGTTACCTATCACGATTATCTCTGCCATGCGCCAAACTCTGTGAGCAAATTTTAAGACATACATCGTTTTCATAAAACTGGACCTACGCAGGGAATTTTGATGAATCCTGATAAGAGTATATTTATAAATTTAAGTAGTCATTTAAAAGCGTATTTTCATTAACCACAGTAAAATATAGTGTCATGCTATGTACATTCAAATGGCCTTTATGACAGACTGTTTTTTAAAACCTTAATCATAATCTGTTTAGTGACACCGAGAAGAACTTGTTCAGTACTTTTTCCACTCTACTTTGTAAAACTGATGACCATATTAATAGACGGATCTGGGTACGTTTGTTAATATTAATACACCTTTAAGCAAGAGTGTTTTGGTGAAACGTTTGATGTGTAAAGGTCATATAAATTGTATCTTTTTAGAGATGGATGATACAATGGAAGAAAGATCATAATTACTAGAATTTTTTTTATGGATGATCTGCTAAATTAGGTTTCAATTTCTCCTATGGTTATGGTGAACTAACAATTTTTCGAAATTTATTTTCGTAGCTGTTGTGGTTCCCTCAAACCATGAGTTCAATACTCAGACGATTATAGATCCTGCGAAACCAAAAAGATAACGTTCCCATCCATGAACTTAAATATTGACGAGAACATAATTTTCCCCAAATACAATAAATGATACCAATGAGACAAAGACAAACATAATATGTGCACAAATACACACAGAGCATGCATACCTTGAGACAATGAGATCGTGGAAGCAAATATAATGCAATATGAAATGCATTTCTTCAATCGACATCTGAAGAAAAGAAAAACAAGAAATTACGAAGGAAAGTGACGATTTCTAACCCTATAATCAAAACGACTATAAAGTAAAGTGAAACGTACTTGTATAGGTTAAAGACTAGATTTAATATTTTGGATTATTGTTTAAAGGAGCCAGCTATATTGCAACAGTATGTATAATGTACCAAATAAACCTAAAACTAAGCCGAAACTTGAACATAATGTATTTATAACTATATTTATTCGATAGATAAAACGTGCACATCACGAGATTTTAAATTCAGCATGATCGTTTCATCACACAGATTAATGACCCACCTAAAAACAAAGTAAACTTTAGAATGGAATGAAAGTAATACTTTTAGCAGGAATCAGAGTTCACATTAGTAACAAAAGTTTTGTACCTATGAGTATCAGCAAAATGATCTACTCTAGATTACGTTCAGTTATTTTAAATAGTCTTGAATTTTAAGTCAAGTGCTTGTATTAAATACAAGTCAGACCATATTAAAATAAACATTTATCTTATGATTTACATACGCATGAGTTGGACTTAGGATAGTATGTTATTATCTCAGCGATATAAATATGACTTATGCATGTTAAAGAATCCAAGACACTAAGATGAACTCTATCAATTGACATACAGAAGTTTATCAGATTTCTGTACAATGTCATTTGTATCAATCATGACAGCTCATGTATACCTGTCATTAGATGCTTGTTTGGATATGAAAATAATACCTTCGATTTGCCATTTAGATTTACAACAAAAACCGTTTGTATAACAAAAGAAGACTCAATAAACCAACAACTTATAGAAACAGAGATATACTCTAGGATTAATAAGACACATAATCAGGACAGCAATATATATATATATATATATATATATATATATATATATATATATATATATATATATATATATATATATATATATATATATATATATATATATATATATATATATATATATATATATATATATATATATATATATATATATATATATATATATGTGTGTGTGTATATTCGGTACATATCGACAGGTTGACGCACTCGTCATATCCGATACTGTGAAAAACAATTAAAATATCACTATAGTCATGTTATATTATTCTTCACATATTGAGGATTCTTCTGTCATATACTGTCACACAATTACCTCTGGGAGCAAGAATATGCAGGTGATAACAGTTAGCCATGCAATTACATAGCTATTTAAAAACAAAATGTACTAGTAATTAACTTGTCATTTGCCCCTGCGGGTCCGGGGTTGTAGAATTGGCCCGACGTGCCTCACTACGTGTCGTAAGAGGCGACTAAGTAGGGACAACCTGTTTGCCGTGGGTTTGCCTCCCGTGTCGGGGGAGGAAAGGATCCAAGTAGTTGAGCAGAGGCTTTCCGATGCAATACACTATTTTGGCCTCTACTTCGTCTAGACGAGTGGTCGAGATGGGCCCGGTCTCGATAGATCGGCTGGACACGCCGAGCCCTAGGAAGTCTTACTCGCTCACCATCTTTATCTTTCTCCTTGTGTCTCTCTTGAGACCATTGTTGCCCCTAGAGTCTATTCCTTTAGCTGTCCCTTTCCCAAGTCTTAGAAGACTTCCTAGAAGGCGGTGGCTTTACGGGTCAATCACAGGTAATTTTATCGACGGAGTATAGCATCTGTGTATCCCTGACACTTGAAAAGTGTCCCCTTGTTGGGCTTAATGGTGGGCGGGGAGCACGGATGCTAAATTTCAAACAATCCCACATAGAAATTGTAACACAAAAATTCAAACCTAACGCACCAATACTGGATCTGTTTCAGATGACCAACCATGCAGTGTGGAGTCATTTCCACGCTTAATGGTTATACAATCTAAATATGCCTTGAAACCAATTGCCGCACTATCTCCGTTTGTCATCGAAAACAATGACAGGATCGATCGGCACACCAAAAAGTGTTAAAAAGTTGAAATCGGGTAGCCTTCTTGTTGACTGTGAGCGACGAAGTCGAACAGAAAATATGACGAAAATGAAAACCTTCTTCGATATCCCAGTGACCTCATTCGCTCACACAACACCCAATACGTCCAATACTGAACTGTAAGTACTAATTGTGACCCGATTCCAAACTTGTATGTATAGAGTGTCATTATTCAAAGTCGGGGGCAGATAAGGGTAGGACAATAAGGCGGCAGACGGAGAAAAATAGATGAAAGCACTGTTTAAGATTACGTTCTAGAATAAACACTGATTAAGTCAGGAAAAATGAAAGAGGTAATTTTGGAAAAGGAAAATGTAATGTATGAAGTATAATTTGAAACTTAGACTTTAAACTACAAGTTCTCATAAGCAGACGAATTTTCTACACAATTGGGATTAAGAAATTCAAAGCTTCTTATTTCAAACAACATAATTTGCCCACATTATATACTTTTAACACTTAGGCTTAGTTTTAGTAAATTATGAACTGGTTTCAGATAATGGAGATATATCCACTATGGTTCCATCTACTGGTATATTTCTATAACTAGAACTTGAATCTGTAAACTGGTACAAAAGGTGTAGTTTTGCTATACAGATGAAAAATGATTGCATAAATCTGTCCTGTAGTTTTAATCTTTCTTTATTGTTGTTTTATCTATATTACTAAAGACAGACGAACCCTTGTAGTTTCAATGTCTGAAAAAGAAAACTAAAATCCTGAGTAATTGTACAGACCCATGAGGTTACAATATATCATTTGATTTCCTATGACTTCAATATCACCGGTCAGTAACATAAGCGATTTTGACTTCGTTAATAATCTGCCCCCTGAATTAGCAATACGCCATTCCATGCAATATCCCAGACTAAGCAGTGCGATAGTTTCATAAAAACGAGCATCCTAGTCTTGTTTCGATCGGAGTCGAATAAATTTTAACTCACAGAAACAGACTCAGAGGTAATCGTAGTTATATCTTGGATGGGGCGGGTTTTTACTGACGAACATACGGCTAGAAGTGCGAATAACCCATTCTTCCACAATAATATGTGTTGAATAACAGACAACATTTCAACAATTCAAGAAATACCAGTTCATTTACTTTAAAATATTATTTCTACAGATTTGGAATCAAATAACAGAAGAAATCACTAGGTTTCAAAACCTTTAAACAATTGCTTATATTGCTGTTAGTGATGACACATTTTCAAGTCATTATGAAGATCGGAACTTAGTATGACTTAATGAAACCAGTGGGCTTGAAGGAAGTTCAACATGAATATTATTTACATGTTTTCTTTTTTCTAAGATATGGTGGAAATCTGACATAAACAAAATGTCAGTTTTAGTATCTGATAACAAAAATTGGTCTACTGGATTGTCCTGACATACCAAAACAATATTGTTACATTTATATCGCATACTATTTATATTTAGATCATATATTACCAGTCATCTAAGTTTGGACTTAATAATATTTTCGGGTTCAACAAATGGGTCTCAATGTGCTCCCGTGTTGACATCGTCGTTTGTTTTCACCGCGACAGGAAAATCATTAGATGGGAAAAAACTGTTAGCATCATAACTGTGACACGTCGTTGAAGAATGTAGAGTGACGTACACCATTGATGCGCTTGTTGGTAAACCTGAGCCTTCTGATGATGATAATTTCTGGAGACAGAGTGGTCTCCCGAAATCTGAATTTGTTGGAAGAAAAAATCTAAAGGTTAGCAAGATGTAGTGTGTGTGTCAATGGCTCGTTATTTTCTTGTATTTCCATATATCTTTGTTTCCGGCTAAGCATTCATAAATGATGTTGGTCACCTGTACACATTTTGCATGGTACCACAAAAACACATATCGCATGCCATGCCGTTTTGGATTCTTCATATTGATTTACTGTAGATGTCGCAAAGTCAAAGTTATTTTACTTGTCCTGGTTAGCGGAAGCATCCACGCACATAAAAGTATGAATGCAGAAACAATATTTTAAATTCGAGACTGGAAAGCCAAAGCTGATTCGCTTGGCGTACGGCAGGGATAGAGTATTTCTTTGTAGGCATTTGAACACTCTGAAAATCCAGCTAAGATCTATATATTTCCAGCTTGTACTTAAACAAGACTGGTAAATATCGGTAAGTTCTTCTGACGGTGAATATAAATGACGCTCGTTTGAAAAGACGTATGTAAAATGATAAAAGCGCTTACAGGCGCTAAAGCCACAGTTTACGGCCATCTTCTTATTGGTATTAACAAATAGTTGTGCAGTCTCTCATTAGTAGTTAAGTGGGCCACCATAGGGACAATGGGACTTAGCATTAAAAACACCCCTGGGCAACTCTAGGGACAATGGAAATTTAACATGGAGAAAAACGCTGGGCCACTTTAGGGACAATGGGAATTTAACATAGAGTTTGGGTCTGTCTAGGGACAAAGGAAATTAACATGGGAATAGAGTTTGGGTTTGTCTAGGGACAAGGGGAATTGAATATGGGATTTTTTTTTTTTTTTTAAAGTTTTTTTAAATTTAAATTTAAATTTAAATTTAGAAAAGGGGTAGGCAATGGAAAGGCTATCTCTTTTCGAGAAATATGGCTGGCCCTGAAAAGGGCCTTTGGGTTTATGTTAATGTATTCATTAACATAAATGGTACCGCATTGGTCTTCTTCTTGTCCTTAGGCTACGTCTCACTGTTGGTCCGTAAATCAGCACTCTTTTCAGGCATCCTTGTCTTTCTACGTAGATCCTACGTATCCACAGGCTGGTATTTGTCCTGTGGACAACGGCCCACTTGGATCGGACATACATGGGTATGTCCGTCCGGAACATCATGGAAGACACAAGCGTAGAAGATTGCACATCGGTCCACATCTTGAAGCGACGAGAACAGGTGAATCAATGCACTGAACTGCGCTTATTTATAGGTAGAGGCAGGATTGAAACGGTTTGAGTTCATTCACCAATCCAAACACGCGTTACAAAATTCAGTCAGCCCGCATCCAATCCGAAGAGAGTAGTCTGTGACGTCAGTTGGTCTATATAGATTCGCTAGCGCTTGTGTGCAGTCAATCTATGCGACAGTGATTCAACATGACGGAAACTCAGAAAACGATCCATTGGGGTGCACCAGCAGGGGAGACTGCCCAAGGGAACCCGGACTTACTTTCAGAAGAGGTACATTGGGATTTTGTGGATTTTCTTACCTCGCAAGAATTTGTTCCGGAACCTTCGTTACCTTCTTCATTACCGCAAGTGGAGAATTTTAGACAGAGACAGAAAGAAGAATTGGAGAAATTTATGCAACGACAAAAGGAAGCGGAACAAGCTTTTCTCCTACAGCAACAGCAACAGCAACAAGAAGAGGTAAGAAAAAAACAACAGCAACAACAGCAAGAAGAAGTAGCAGCAAAGAAACAAGAGGGTGAAAATCAAACGGTTACGGTACTGTTGGACATTTTAGCGGAGTTAAGAAGTCTGAAACAAATGTATCAGACTTCTTTATCACGACCGAAGAGAATACGACCTTCCCGTACCACCCTTAGTGATTTCAACCCAATCATCAGAAGTAGGCCTTGGCCGTGGCAAAGGCTTAAGGCAGTTAAAGTTGATTGGTTAAACTCACTCCTACACCATAAAGAAAAAAAGGCCCTTTTCAGGGCCACCCACATTTCTCGAAAAGAAATACAATTTCAATTTGCCAATAACTCAAAAATAAACCCACCCATTTTACCCTTATAGTACGTGTCGGTGTATGAGTGCGTGAGTGTAGCTTCTTATTTTAAAATCAAAACTCAAAGACACTTACCTTATATCATTCATGTATTCTTTTATCCATTTTTTTACAATCCAATTCACAATTCACCACAGAACTCTTTAAAAAGTTCGTACACTTCTTCTTTTTCATTATTTAGTCTCTCTGTTTTTTGAATTTCTTCACCGTTTTGTCCCCATTTTCTTCCCTTCTTCTTTTCTTCTCCTGTTTCTTTGCATCTTTTAAATAGAATTGTCTTCTTTCTTCCTCTTCTTCCTCTAAAGAATCCCTCTCTTCTTCCGAAGAATCCCTCTCTTCTTTTGAAGAATCCTTCTTTTCTTCTGACTCCTCTTGTTTCTTTCTTGGGCAATCTGGAGACTAATGTCCTTTTTCTTTACAATAATAACAGGTATCTTGACTTTTGTCTTTTTTAGCCCCTGTTTTTGTTCTTTTTTGACGGTCTGGACACTCTGAAGACCAATGCCCTTTCTTCTGACAGATATAGCAAGTATCTTGACTTTTATCTCGAAAGGAAGGAGAGTAGTCCGTCGGCTGGTCTGAAGAGAATTTTCTAATGACCCCTCGCAAAGCTCTGACGAAACGTTCCATCTGGGTAGTCTCTTCCATCGTTGTGCTCAGCTTGAGAGTGAAATGAATAGTGAAAGGACAAGACACACACCCTTTTTATATACGCTGGTTTGCCAAGACTATAAATTAGTCTATGGTGTTTAAACTTGAGTCATTTGACGTTTTGCACTCAAGATGAAACGATCCCATTCATTCGAGAAGAAAGAAGAAGAAGAAAATAAGAGGCAGAAACGTGATCTATCGCCTCGTACCAGGGCTGAAATCTTGGCACAGATTCATGCCAGTGATTTTGAAGAGGACATGAGTGAACCAGAATTTGAAACCTCTAAACCAAGTTCGTCACCCTTAGTCAACCCTGAAAAATACTATTCCATTCGAGAGACGGAAAAGTGCTCCTCTAGAAAATTTAGAACCACGGCTTACACCTACACGGTGAAGTTTAAAGATTTCAAGGCCGACGTACCCTTGGAGAATGCAGAAGGGTTCATCACCGAGATGTGGGATTCTTTGCTCACCGCACTCAAGCGACAATGTCAACCCAAAGAAGACGATCGCTTGACACTATCCATAGATCACGACGGTTTGAAATCCCCTGTTTGGATCGAGTTTAGCAGACCTGCAGAACTAACCCCTTCCAAAATCATGGACAAGATTCAACACGTACAACAATCTAATGACCAGTTTGACATCACCGATGGTAAAGCCACACTGAAAATGGCCCACGTCTCTCTTCCTCAAGGGACAGGACGCAAAAAGATGTTATTGGTGAACGAGCTTCGCAGCATTAAGCGTAGTCTTGTCCAAATTCACAATCCTCATGACCAGATGTGTTTAGCCCGTGCCATCGTGGTGGGACGAACCTATGCCAACAAGAACGACACGACAGAATGGAAAAGAACCTGGGAGAACATTCGAAAATCGAACCAAACCAAACAACGAAACGAAGCAGAACTCCTGTTGCAACAAGCTGGCCTGTCCAAAGACACACCCTGTGGCATTCCTGAGATGCAAAAGTTGCAAGATGCCCTAGCTCCACGCTACACCTTGAAAGTGCACCCTCAAGAAATGCGCGGGTCTCTGTTGTTTCGAGGCCAAGACTTTAAGGACGGAAAATACATTCATGTTTATCATCACGATGACCATTTCGATACCATTACCAGTATCACCGGATTCCTGGGATACAGATATTACTGTGAGAAATGTGACTATGGTTATAATAATCGAGAGCAACACAAGCATTGTGGATGGAAATGCCCAGGATGTTTGGCCTCTCCACCCTGTCTGAGCGAAGAACCAGTGCCTTGTTCGACTTGTCTACGCACGTTTGTCAGCCCTACATGTTACTAACAACATTTGAAAACACAAGGTTAACAGAAGAAATGTGCTTGTCAACTCCTGAGATTGTGCCCTACGTGTAGACAAGGCATACGTACCAACAATGCCAAGGCACACGTATGTCGAGGAAAGAAAAAATGTCACATTTGTCACCACATCGTGGACTTGGAACACGAATGTTACGTGCAAAAATACCAACCCCACCAGAGAAAGAGGACGGTCACAAGAAGAAAGGCAATTTCATCTTTTTCGATTTCGAATGCATGCAAGAGACTGGCATTCACATCCCTAATTTCTGCGTGGCTCATCGAGCGTGCGAGAAGTGCATTCAAGAACCTATCTTCAGTCATTGCCCTCACTGCAGCAAGATTCCTGGAGGACGTGAAAAAATCTTTCGGGGACCAAACACGTTAGCCGATTTTGCCCAATGGGTCTTAGACCCCATCGACAAGACGTGGAGCCAAGAGGACATCGAACGTTACGGAGATTGTCATCGTCATGCCACGGTGATGGCTCACAATTTCTCCGGATACGATGGACAGTTTCTTTTGAGGTACTATACGGAACATGGCACCGAACGTCCTAAAGTGATTTTGAACGGAGCCAAAATCATTTTCATGCAAGTGGGACAAGTACAGATTAAAGATTCGATGAGTTACTTGGCCATGCCTTTGAGCCGAATGCCTAAAACGTTTGGAATGACAGAAATGGCTAAAGGGTACTTTCCACACTTTTTCAATACGGAAGCCAATCAACATGCTGTTCTACCCCATTTGCCTGAGGCTCACTATTACGACCCCGACAACATGCGTACCGAACAACGAGAAGCTTTCTACGCTTGGTACCAAGCTCACGCCTCGGACCCTTTCGACTTTCAGGAAGAAATGTTAAAGTATTGTCGTTCCGACGTGGACATTTTACGGCGTTGCTGTGGAAAATTTCGAGAACTGTTCATGGAACACGGAGTGGTCGATCCTTTGAAAGAAGCTTGCACCATTGCCAAAGCGTGTTCCTTAGTGTACCGCCAACGATTCATGCCTGAAAACACCGTGGCTGTCATCAGTCCTCAAACGACCCACTATGTCAAGCGTCAATACTCGGTCAAAGCCCTACGTTGATTACATTACTTGTGCGACAAGGAAGACAAATGGATTCAGCATGCCCGCAACGGAGGAGGCGAAAAGACCATCGGAACGTATTCGGTAGATGGCTGGGACTTAGAAAACCCCAAGATCGTGTACGAGTTTAACGGTTGCTTATTTCACGGATGTCCCGTCTGTTACCCTGACCGTGGCACTAAAAATCAGTTTTTGCAACGAACCATGGAAGACTTGTACCAGGACACTTGTCAGCGACGCCTAAAGTTAGAACAGCAAGGATACCAAGTGGTGGAAATGTGGGAACACGAGTACGATCACCGTATGAAAACCGATCCCGAGTTTAAACGCCTCGTGGAAAGTTACCAGTTCATGGACCCGCTGAACCCGAGGGATAGTTTGTACGGAGGAAGGACCAATGCCACCTGTTTGCTGTACGAAGCCGACGAAGAGAAAGGAGAAGAAATCAAATACTTGGACGTGTGTTCGCTGTATCCCTACGTGTGCAAATATTGTTGCTCTCCTGTAGGGCACCCGCAATTGTTCACGGAACACATCGACCTGAAAAACATTCGACAATACGAAGGCTTGATCAAGTGTAAAGTTTTGCCTCCCACGAACCTATACCATCCCGTCTTACCTCACCATTGTCAAGGCAAACTGATGTTTCCCTTGTGCCGTACTTGTGCCGAAACGTGCAACCAGGACCAACCTTGCCATCACAGCCAGGAAGAACGTGCCTTGACGGGAACCTGGGTCAGCGTGGAATTGTTCAAAGCTCTGGACATGGGATACCAACTGTTAGAAGTGTACGAAATTTGCCACTTTCCCAAGACACAACAGTACCACAAGGGTGACCCTACTCAGAAAGGCATTTTCGCCGACTACGTGGATGCCTTTTCGAAACTGAAACAAGAAGCCAGCGGCTATCCTTCCTGGTGTCACACTCCCGAAGACCAAATACAATTCAAAGAGAAATACTACGCACAAGAAGGCATCTCTTTAGACCACATCGAAAAAAACGAAGGCAGGCGATCGTTTGCCAAAGTGATGTTAAATTGCTTGTGGGGTAAAATGGCACAACGACCGTGTTTACCCAAGACGGAATATTTGACAGAACCTTCCCGCTACTTCCAGATGATTCACGACAAAACCAAATACATGAAACACGTGGACGTCGTTCGCGAGGATTTGATCTTGGTCAATTACGAAGAAGATCTGGACTTTGTACAAGACGACCCTTTTGGAAACGTCATCATTGCGGCTTACGTGACAGCTCATGCTCGCTTAAAATTGTACGAAGCTTTACAACTGTTAGAAGAACGCGTCCTGTACTTTGACACGGACAGTTGCATTTACATCCATCACCCGATTCAACAGCACCCTGACATCGAAGGAGACCGTTTATGAGCCTGGACAGACGAGCATCCCGACGACAAGATTCTAAGTTTCGTCAGTGGTGGTCCCAAAAATTACGGCTACGAATACCGGGACAAACAAGGAGAAGTGCACACGACGTGCAACGTGAAAGGACTGACTCTGAATCATCGTGCCAGTCGAGTGGTCAACTTTGGGGTATTGAAAGAAGCCTTGCAATCGGGAGAGGATGGAAACTTTAAAGTGACCACCTATCAACCGAACAAGATTGTACGTTTACCCACTCACCACATCGTCAGTCGACCCTTGGAAAAAGTCTATCAAATTGTATACCAGAAGCGAGTGCGACTTCCCAATCACTTCACCTTACCGTACGGTCACGTCGGTATTGGTCTGTATATGAAAAGGAACCCTAGGCAAGATCGATAGTTCATTGTTCATTGAAGTAACTTACCATGTCGTTGACGAAGAAGAAACCAGATTGGTTAGGAGTCAAATGTTGGACATCACCGAGACCAGGGTTTTGAGGCTTGGACACAAGAGGTGGCCCAGTATGCACGAGAGTTTTTCAAGGAAAAAAGTTACTTTTCAACCTGTGTTAGTGACGGTGCCAGAAGAACCCGTCACCCAGGACAGGACTGTCGTGGACAGGCCTGAAAGACCCTTTCGGGAGGACACTTGTGTGACCTTACCCCTACTATAGAACTGGTTAGAACTTTACCCAAAACATGTGGTTGTTGTACAGACACTTGTGTTTATTCCACGTTCATGGTTATCATGTGCCTTTTATTCTTGTACTTAAGCCTTTGGCTTTTATGCATTTTTGTCTTTCGTATTCATGTTTGAAACATTCAATAAACGTGTTCTGAAAAAGTATATAAACTCTTGTCTTGTTTGTTTTTCGTGTCACAAGTGACATTTCTCACACCATGGCTACCTCTGCTGTCTCTGCTCCCTCTTCGTCTACTGTCAAAGTCATCGACGAACACTTAGATCGTGCCAGTTGGGAGGCTTTGTATCTTCGCCATCCCTTTAACATGCTCATTGCTGGACCTAGCGGTTCAGGCAAAACCGAATTCGTCAAACGTTTGATCGAACATAAACATCATTTGATCGATCGACCCCCTCAACGAATCGTGTGGTGTTACAAAGAGTGGCAATCGGCTTACGGCCTCTTGCGAGAAAGTCAAGGCGATTCCATCGTGTTTGTGGAAGGCATTCCTAAAGAAGACGATGGCATCGTCTCTGACTCCCGTCTAACCCATTTGGTCATTTTCGACGACATGTTAGGAGAAGACGAAAAAGAAATTAAACTGTGGTTCACGCGCAAAGGGCATCACCGTAATGCCAGTGTCGTTTACATCACCCAAAATTTGTTTCAACAAAGTAAAGCCCATCGCACCATCAGTCTCAATGCGCATTACGTGGTCTTGTTTAAAAGCCCTCGAGATAAATCGCAAGTGCAAGTCTTAGCCAAACAGTTAGGAACGCCTTGGCTGACTCAGGCGTACGACGATGCCACTCAAACGCCACACGCCTATTTACTCGTCGATTTGAAACCTACGACTCCTGAGGATTTGCGATTTCGTACCCACTTGTTTCACCACTGGTGCCAAGACGGAGGGCCTGTCCTGTACACGTTTCCGTCCTCGACTTCATTTCACTCCCCATAAAAAAATCTATAAAAACCTCAGACCCTTTTTCGTCTGTCTCACTCTCAGTGCGAACATGACGTCCCTTCAGTCGCATCTTCCCGTCAAATTGATTCGTGCCTTGTATGGCATCAGTCGAGAAAAAGATCCACAAACACGAGCTCGTGTCTTAGAAGCTAGTCTCAAAGAAGTCTTACGATGGTTCACGGTGACGGCACGTCAATTACTCCAAGGAATCATTCAGATTCTTCATCAAACCAAACGCTTTTTCGATCGAAACAAAGTCGCTTTGGTCCAACTGGCCGATCCCCGCATCGACACTCAAACCAAAAAACAAATCATTTTGAAACCTGGAGGGAGCGGTACTCTAGGAGGGGTCATCATTCGCTCACTCTTAAGATGGGATCCTAATACCCCCAAAGTTATCCCCAAGACAAAAGTCCAACGAAGCCCCAAGAAGAAAAAGACCAGGTCCCCAAGGAGAACTTCTCCAGTGGCAGGACCCTCCTCTGACCAGACACCACCACCACCCCGGAAAAAGAAAAGAAGCCCCCAGAAAAAGAAAAGTCCACAGAAAACTAGTCGCAAGAGAGGCACTTCGGCCAGGACGCAACCTTACACTCGCAAACCACGACCTGCCACGGCGGTGACTGCGTCTCCGGCAGCTTCACGTTTGTCCACTTCTCCGTTAATGACACCCAGAACTGAAGAGTACTTGGAGACGTTGATCACACCAAGAACTTCTCCGTTGATGACCCCCAAAAGAACTTCCCCAGTGGCAGGACCTTCCAATTTAGTGGCAGTGGCTGCTGCTCACAAAGTACCTTCTCCCAAAATCAAAGTTCAAGAAAGATCGGGCATGTTGCAAAGTTTACTGGATTTGTCCAAGCAAGAACTGGCTCGATTTAGTCCGTTACGTACCCCTGCACGACGTGTCATGCCTGTCCTCAAACTGATACGACGTCAAGACAATCAGTGGCGACGCGTTCCAGTATAAAAAAGGCCTGTGACCAAGTCGGGTATCAGTGTTTTTTTGGTGCTTCTGAAGACTCAAAGATGTCACCCTCCAGAAAACCCCAAGGAAACAAAAGGAAAGGACTGCCACCACGTTTAGCCAAACATGGGGACATGTTATCTGTCCTGTCCAAAGCTTCTCCACCCCTACGAAAAAAACTCATTCAAACAGCCTCCAAAGAGGTCATCGATACCGTGTGCGACAGTTGTTTGAACGTTTTGAAAGGCACGATCCCTTTGTCCAAACACCAGAAACAATGCTTAAGCAAACATCGTCACGTTCTTCGCCAAATGGTTCGAAAGAAAATTCCCATTCGTCAAAAAAAGAAGATGTTAGTGCAACGTGGAGGTATTTTACCTCTCTTGTTAGGCCCCATACTGAAAGGAGTCTTGGGAACCATGTTGGGAGGACTGGTGGGCCAAGATAAAAAGGCCTTCGGAAGTCCCAAGATCTCAGAATCGACCCCTGACAACCCCATGGAAGGACGAAAACTAGCTTTAGTCCCTTACAAACGATGGATGGAATACCATCGGTGGCAAGAACAACACACCCCGCATTTACCTCCCAATCCCCATTTGAGCGAGATGTCCCAGTTACAACACGAATTGCAGTCCTTGATGGATCGCCAAGATTTGTCCGAAACAGAAAAATCGCAAAAGTACGGTCAACTCTTGCAACGACTGCAACTCTTTCACCAGAAAGCTTTAGACGAAACAGCTCTAGCCACTCTGAAAGATTTTAAGACCTTGATGAAAAGTCCAGCACCATCACCAGTACCAGTACCAGTACCAGTACCACCAGTACCCGTGACCAAGACAGAAAAAGGAGAAGAAGAGGAAGGGTTTCAAACTCCACCAGAAAAAGTACGCAAGTTAACAACACCACCTACCTCCAGAATTGGATGGATTAAAAAGATGATATCCACCCGTTCTTCATCACAAGAGAAAAAGAAAGTGAAGACAGAAGTGAAGACAGAAGTGAAACAAGAACCGATATCCCCCGCTCAGACATCCTTCTCCTCTTCGACACCTATTGCTGGCCGCACACGCAAAGCCTTGCAATCCAAGAAAATACCCCAAGAGAAAAAGAGTAACATCCTCCAAGAGTGGGTGTCTTATTAACACACCAACCAACACAAAAAAATGGAAAAAGTCTTAGCCAGCATTTACTACGATCCCTCCCATCCTGCAGGTTACGCAGGAGTTCAAAAATTGTATCGTGCTGCCAAAACTCGACTGAAAAGTCTCCGTTTACCTCAAGTGCAACGATGGTTACAAGAACAAGCTACCTACACTTTACACAAACCCATTCGACGCAAGTTTGCCAGAAGTCGCACCCGAGTGGAAGGCATCGATCATCAATGGCAAGCCGATTTAGCCGATGTCTCTCATTTGGCCAGCTACAATCGTGGCTACAAATATTTCTTTT
Organism: Sinohyriopsis cumingii; assembly: GCA_028554795.2. NCBI lineage: Eukaryota > Metazoa > Mollusca > Bivalvia > Unionida > Unionidae > Sinohyriopsis > Sinohyriopsis cumingii. Next base: position 51,781,594 of record CM068831.1, read on the forward strand.
GTGTCATCGACGTCTTTTCCAAATTTGCCTGGGTCGTGCCCTTGACTTCCAAATCGAGCAGCGAGTTAGTGCGAGCCCTGCAACGGGTGTTGAAACAAAGCGGTCGTCACCCTCTTCGATGGCAAACGGACAAAGGCACCGAATTTCTGAACCAAGCTTTCCAAAAAGAATTAAAGAAACGTGACATTCATTTTTTTACCACCGAGAATCCCGAAACCCACGCCAGCATCGTGGAACGTTTTCAACGCACTTTGAAAGAACGCATGTGGAAATATTTTACGCATCACCACACTCTGAAGTACATCGACATCTTACCGCACCTGGTGCAAGCGTACAACCAATCTTACCATCGAAGCATCGGACCGGCCCCGCAAGACGTGACTCCCGAGAACGAAGTGTTGGTGTTTGAGCGTCTGTTTGGTACGTCACCGACGAGGGCTGTCCCCGAGAAAAGTGGAATGTTGGTCGTAGGAGATTGGGTGCGCATTGGCAAAACCAAACGCACTTTCGACAAAGGTTACTTACCTAACTGGACGACCGAATTGTTTCGCGTCACTGAACGAGTGCATGGCCGTCATCCTACCGTCTATAAATTGGAAGACATGAACGAAGAAGTGCTCAAAGGAACGTTTTATTTGCCCGAGTTACAACGTGTCACCAAAAAAGAAGACGACGTGTACGACATCGAAAGCATTCTCGAACGCAGAACCCGTAAAGTGGGCAAACGACGTGTCAAAGAAGTCAAAGTACGTTGGAAAGGATATCCACCCAGTTTCGATTCTTGGATCGACTCTTCGCAAGTCATCGACTATAAAAAGAAGTGACCATCATGCCCTTTCACACAGCAGACGCAGCTACGTCGACCACTCCTCCTTCACCTAGTTCTTCTGTGCAAGATTTACAAAAACAATCCTTGTGGGTGTGGTGTGGAGAACGTGTGCCTAAAACGCAAATCGTCTTTTTCTGCCAAATCTTCGTGGTGTATTGTGTCATCGGGGCAGCCATCGCCAATTTGAGTTTGCAACAAGGAGACAAACAATTGTGGACCATTTTAGTGAGCAGTTGCATCGGTTACCTGCTTCCTAATACCTTCCTGAAATTCACCTCGAACGGGAACCCCGTTAACCTTGTGTCCAGTGCCAGTGCCAGTCACCACTTCAATCACAACCAGAACCCCATTTTAGACGGAGACACGCCTCTGACGTCCAGTAACCCCTCGGACAGCCACAGAACTCTGGAATTATGAGTCACCAAAACCAATTTTACTTAACTTTACCCAGTGACAGTTCCATGGAGGTGTTTCCCAAGAACACGTTGTACTGTTACACGGCCAAATTACCTCAAGCCATCCAGTTAGATCACGAAGCCCATTGGGAAGTGGCTTTAGTAGAAATGATTCACCCGACCCAAGTCCTCAATGTCCTTCCCAATCAAAATCTTTTTGATGTGGAAGTTCATGACGAGCAAATGCAACAGTGGATGGATAGCAATGTCAAATATGACAAGAAAACCCGTACACAAAAGTACACCACCTATCACTTGTTCATTCCCCCAGGCTATTATTTTAGTGGTCAACATTTGGTCAGCACCATAGCCTCCAGGTTTAATGTCGTGTTTCTGAAAGCTTTGGAGCATGTCAACAAAAGTGTCACCATGGAGTACCACAAAGCAGCACGTCGCTTCTTGATGAAATTTGAACGGAGTAAAATCCTGTCCATTTTATTTTGTCCTGAATTGTTTGACATGTTGGGCGGAGACATGGACATGAGAAAGACCATGCTCAAGAAAAACGAATTACCCATCGTTTACGACAACGAGTCTTTTAGCAAGTTATTTCGTGCCCCGGTAGAACTGAACCAAGGACTGAATTTGATGTTCGTGTATTCCGATGTGGTGGAGTACAACGTGGTGGGACACACCTCCGTACCGTTACTGCGTGTCATTCCTTTCAAAGTGGATTCTGCCACGAACACTGACGAGGAAGGTGGACACACTTACCACGTCCACCGCGAATTTGTCCATCCTCACTATTTGCCGGTCAGCAAGTCGTATTTGGACACGGTCAACATTGCTATAAAAGGAGATTTGGGACAAAATATTCCATTCACCAAAGGAAAAGTCACGGTGAAACTCCATTTTCGAAAACGGTTCTCTCACGGCTCTTAAGTCATGTATCCAGTGTACCGAGGGGTTGCTCGACAGCGAGGACACGGCTTAGGAGACATGTTAAAATCGGCCTTTCGTTCGGTGGCCCCGGTGTTGAAACCGATGGTGACACGCGGATTGCACGCCTTGAAAGATGCGGCACTGACGCAAGGCAAAGAATTTCTCCAAAATGTCATCATCGACAAACAAAATCCTAAAGAAGCCTTCATGAGGGCAGGCAAAAATATCTTGCTGCAAACGGGCAAAGACATTTTAGGCCAACAAGAAACACCTATAAATGCCCTGCACGCTACCGAGTCAGGCATTCGGCAAGGACAAGGCAGAAAGAGACGACGAAGAAAACACCCTTTCACCAGACTTCAAGCGAGAAAGGCCAAGAAAAGAAGAACCGTTCGAGACTTAGACGTTTTCGATTATTGAGAAAAGAGACAAAAAAATGATGCACCGAGAATCTTGCGCTTGTTCCAAGACGGAACTGGATCTGTTTGCCATGCCCCCTACCATGATGACCATGCAAGAATCCCAGTCGGTGGAATTTCACCCCGTCTCCTCACTGACCGATTCCGCTCCCATCGAGTTTGAAATCAAAGGACAGCCCGAAGATTACATCGATCTGAATAGCAGTTACTTGTACCTGAAAGTCAAAATTCTAGATAAGACTGGAGATGCTATAGACAATGAAGCAGTAGCTCCCGTCAACAATTTCATGCATTCCTTGTTCAGTGGAGTGGACTTGTACTTGAATAACAAACTGGTCATTAGCAGCATGGATACTTACCCTTATCGTGCCTACCTGTAAAATCTCTTGACGTACGGAATAGATGCCAAGAACACTCATCTCAATGCCTCTGTGGTATGGGAAGCTGACGAACCTACCAAGTTTGAAATATTGGAAACTGATGAAAAGAAAGACAACAATGATGGATTTGTAGAACGAAGAAAGAGAATCACGGGAGCCGAGACAAGTTTAGAACTAATGGATCGTTTGCATTTGGACATGTGGTTGCAAGAAAAGTATTTGCTGAACGGGGTGGATGTCCGCCTGAGACTGAATCGTAGCAGTGCCGCTTTCCATTTGATGGCTGATAGTGACGGTTACAAAACCAAAATCCTAGAAGCCAGACTCTACGTACGCCGTGTGGAAGTGTTACCTAAAGTGGGAAATGACATCAGTCAGACGTTGAGCAGAACGACCGCCATGTATCCCATACGACGCGTGGAAGTGAAAACCTTCACCATTCCCAAGGGACAGCGATCCATGATCGAAGATCATCTGTTCCAAGGACAGTTACCCAAACGTTTGATCGTTGGTATCGTCGAGAATACAGCCTTCAACGGAGCTGCCGAAAAAAATCCTTTCTACTTTCAACACTTTGGCGTGTCCAAAATCGAAGTCAGTCGCGATGGCAAGACCTTGTGTACCCGACCTTTCGAACCTGACTTTACCAAGAAGAATTACTTGAGATCGTACTTGTCCCTGTACGAAGCCATCGGACAGTTAGGAACCAATACCAGTCACGGCATTACGTACGAGGATTATGCAGGAGGCTACGCTTTGTGGGCTTCCGATTTCACTCCAGACCAAGGCAGCGACGAGGGACATTTCCACCCTATAAAATCCGGCCAGATTTGTGTGGAAATTCAGTTTAAAGACCGAAACCCTGATGAAACGGTGAACGTCATCCTGTATGCAGAATTCGATAATACCATAGAAATCAACAGTTTGAGAGAAGTCATCCTAGATTACTAGAAACCATGGAAGACTGTTACCCCTGTTTACTTAGTGGAGAAACTTCAAAGATGGAATGTGATGTGACTGTGGAAAAAAATGTTGTGTCTTGAAAAAAATTGTTTGATGTTATGATGTTGGATTATAGTTAAAAATGTTAGAGTTGTTGTTTAGTGTTAAGTGATTTTTGAATAAAAAATGTTGTGTTTTGAAAACAATGCCTTTGTCTTTTGTTTAGCTATAAGAATGTTGGATTGATGCTCTTTCATTTCTTACTATCCCTCTCATGACACTCACTAAACGTTGCGACTCAAAAACCGTGTGGGGGATGTTTTCCTTCACGTCCGCGCTTTGACTTTAAGAACCGGGTTGTTTCCAGTCTAACCATCCATTGTCGACTCATCCTCCTAAGAAGATGTGCTCCAAACTAGCTAAACTCAACGAAGCCTACGTGAATTTGCATAGGGTCAGACACAGTCTGATACCGAAGCCAGAAGAAATAGAGAATGTGAGAATGTTAAAAATCACTGAAGACCTGATAGAAGAGCTCTTCAGAGAAGAAATGAACAGGGAGAAAGAAGAATGGACAGAGAAGTACAGACTTCAGAGACAGCAGCAACAGCAGCAACAACAGCAGCAGCAGCAGCAACCTGAACCTGACAGAGGCTTTGTCGATTGCCGTATCGACACCAAAGAGTTCTTCTTTTCTTTCCGAAGAAGCAGACCTATCGTCAGAAAGACTATCCTCAGAGGACATCGCATTCTTAGAAACTAAAAAAAGAATGCCATAGCAAACAAAAAAAAACCAGCCCTTTTCAGGGCTACCCCAATACTCTAGAAAATAAATAACGATCGATTTGCCAATGTGTGTAGGTAGAGTAGTGTGAAAATAAACACTAACTCTTTTTTAAAAAATGTGAGGGTATGTGTTTGTGTGTTAGTAAGTGCTTAAGTAAGTTGGTATGAATAGTAGATTAAAATCATGTTTTTTTGGTGTTTGAGGTGTATATTTGGAGTTAGATTGGATTGCTTTGCGTATGTGGATAGTCTATTGAAGTGATTTATAAAAAAATTTAAAATAGTGATGGGTAGCATAAAAAAGTGAGTGAGTGTTTCTTTTAGGTCCGCGCGTTGTTGTTTTTGGTCATGATGTAGGTAACATCAATTTTATGTTTTTTTAGGGGGATGTTTTCCTTCACGTCCGCGCTTTCACTATAAATTGAAACTCGCTGGGCAGTCTAGCTACCCTTGTTGATTGATCAACACCAAAAATGAACACGAGACTGTCTAAACTGTTGGAACTTCATGTGCATCTGGAATATGCCAGGCGCCTGTTGAATGAACTGGCCGCGGAAGCCATTGTGGAGGAGGGAAGGATAAGAGAGGAGGAGGAAAGAAGAAAAAAAGAAGAGGAGGAGAGAAGATATAAAGAAGAAGAAGAAGAGGAAAGAAGATACAAAGAGGAGGAGAAAAGAAACAAAGAAGAGGAGGAGGAGAAGGAAAAGAAGAGAAGAAGAATAAATTTCAGAATCCCAGAGAGCGAAAATTGGGATTCTGAAGCGACATATCCTGCCTCTGCTCTCTCCCCCCAAAAGGTAAAATGTAACTAGGGGATAAGATGTGTATGTGGCGCCAGGCCTGGAAGGTACCACCATTAACCAGGTGTCCATGAAGTTCCAAAAAAACAGCCCTTCTCAGGGCTACCCAATACTCTAGAAAAGAAATAACCATCAATTTGCCAATGTGTAGGTAGAGTAGTGTGAATATAAACACTAACTCTTTTTTAAGATAGTGTGAGGGTATGTGTTTGTGTGTTTGTGTTTGTGTGTTTGTGTTTGTACCCGCTCACGTACGATTGTGTGGATAGTAGATTATGGATTTGTTTATCGTTTCTTAGCGTATGTGTTTGTGTGTTTGTGTTTGTGTGTTTGTGTTTGTACCCGCTCACGTAAGATTGTGTGGATAGTAGATTATGGATTTGTTTATTGTTTCTTAGCGTATGTGTTTGTGTATTTGTGTTTGTGTGATTGTGTTTGTGTGTTTGTGTTTGTACCCGCTCACGTACAATTGTGTGGATAGTAGATTATGGATTTGTTTATTGTTTCTTAGCGTATGTGTTTGTGTGTTTGTGTTTGTACCCGCTCACGTACGATTGTGTGGATAGTAGATTATGGATTTGTTTATTGTTTCTTAGCGTATGTGTTTGTGTATTTGTGTTTGTGTGTTTGTGTTTGTGTGTTTGTGTTTGTACCCGCTCATTGAGTCATCCACCCTTGCGTCTTCCATGATGTTTAGGACGGACATGCTCATGTATGTCAGGTCCAAGTGGACTGTTGTTGATAGGACAGATACTAGTCAATGGATGAGGAGAGTTTACATAGAAAGACAAGGATGTCTCAAGAGGGTACTTGTGTATGGACCGGTAGTTAGAAAGAGTTTAAGAAGAAGAAGAAGAAGGTGTGACCGATGCCATCTATGTTAATATTAATATTAACATAAACCCAAAGGCCCTTTTCAGGGTCAGCCATATTTCTCGAAAAGAGATAGCCTTTCCATTGCTTACCCCTTTTCTAAATTTAAATTTAAATTTAAATTTAAAAAAACTTTAAAAAAAAAAAAAAAAAAAAAATCCCATATTCAATTCCCCTTGTCCCTAGACAAACCCAAACTCTATTCCCATGTTAATTTCCCTTGTACCTAGACAGACCCAAACTCTATGTTAAATTCCCATTGTCCCTAAAGTGGCCCAGCGTTTTTCTCCATGTTAAATTTCCATTGTCCCTAGAGTTGCCCAGGGGTGTTTTTAATGCTAAGTCCCATTGTCCCTATGGTGGCCCACTTAACTACTCTCATTTAATATTCAAAGGATAATGCCTCGAGCTGTTTATCCTTCAATTGAAAAGAAATTTCCAGATGATTCAAAGCGTATTTCAAATACAAGTGAATGACGGCCATCTCTACAGACCTCAAACTGCAGTTTATTTTTAGACGAATATGTTTCCAGCGAACAAAATGCACAATATTTTTCTTTAAATTACTGCTCCGATATAGATTAGTAGCTGTATAATTGTATTTGGGGTCTAATCATAATAATATTGGTGCCATAGGGTTAGCGGCGGGGGGCGATATGGGGTCATATTGTAGTATATAGGCGCCTAGGGTTCATAGGTTTGACATGGGAATGGTATAATATGATCAAACGGTAACAATGTTACAAGTTGATGACTTTAATTGTGGTTACATGGCAACATTGCTACAGTTGACTAGAGGTACAAATGGGAAAGCTCAAATATTAAATTTGTCCATAACTTTAACATGGGAATGGTATTATAGGGTCAAACGTATTTATTACCTCAAAGCTATTTATTGCTCAGAGTGTGTATGGGGTCAAAATTATTTATCGGGACAAATGTGCGTTTATGAATAACGAAAAATGTTAACTTTGTGATTGGTATAGACTGTTTCTATAATCAAAAATTTCTTGTGTCGTACAGCAAATGTAATGTCAACATTTCTAGATAACATTCCATAAACTGCAGTGTACTATCCATCATATACTTTACATTGCGACCCAATACACCACATAGTTAATCCAGCAAGATTTTTTATAACACTCTAGCACAAACCATATACAATCCAATGCCCATTTTTTAAAATGCAACCCAGCACCTAATTTGTTATCAATCCAATAACCATTTTTACAAAACAGCACGTATTTTTATTAACATCCAAAAACACCATATATGCAATCAAGCACCTACATTTTGGTTACTATCCAAACACATAGGGGTCTAGGGAAATGTATACAAGATAAGTGTTTACTGAATTTTGTATGGGAAAACATTAAAAGGACTTAGTTTCAAAGAGTTGAAAATGTACGAAGGCGTACGAGAAATTAGCTTGAAAATAACTACTATCTAACAACTGATGCATGCACACTATCTAAAGCGGCTTGTGGAGTGTCTAAAATATCACACCTATCTGACAAAACGAGTTGTGCTGAATAACAAGGATATGAAATCAAACAACATGCTTTCCATCACACCACCTATACTACCCAAAACCCGATACACACTTTCCAAAACGCCTTGCATTTAAAAATCCCCATATGTTGTGGAAGAAGAAAAGGGGTATAGTGTTAAAGAAGAAAATGGGATCACACAAATATACCATGTACCATAGTAGTAATGCAAATCAGGCTTTCTCCCTCAACCCCTCAGACCAAGTACATTCTGAGAAATTTTCAATCATTTTAGGATCTTTCTGTGATTCAAGTACATTCTGCGAGTGAATAAGCGTGAAAAACTCAAATAATTTTGTACTTGTCAAAATCAACCCCCCCATTTTTTTTTCCTTATCTGTTAACTGAACTAGAATTAATATTTACTCCCTATAATCTACGAAGTGAACTGAAAATTAATCTTATTATAAAGGTGGAAACCCACTTTTGTATTACTACTATGACACTTTTTATTGACTGATTATGTCGCAAACTTTTTTGGTTTTACTCTGAACATCTCTGTCATCTTATTTACACGTTCACTTAATTCTGTTATTTGATACTTAAGGTCACTCACAACATCATCAGTTTTTCCACCTTGTCCAGAAAATGGGTGATACCTTTAACCAACAGACCTAATTTATAGTTTGAGAACAAAACATCGTTTATTAAGTTAATCATCTTTTTAGTTTGTGTTGTAAACGTATGCTTATGTTTTTTAGTGTCAGTCATTTATCCTAACTACTTGATAACAGTTTTAATGTTTCGTTTTATAATGACCGTAAGCTAATGTGTGAACACCATCAGAACAATTTCTTTTGTCATCAAATGATCATAATATATTTTTGTTCAGCACTCTAGTCTTTATATCATGATGATCTGATCTGATGATTGTCATTGTTAAGTTTTCAACATTGTATGTGAGCACTGCCCGTTCATGATTGTTTTTGAGAACAGATTTTTAAAAATTCCTTTACCAGTTTTCTTTTGTCCTTTTTGCTCAACAACAAACTATATATTTAGGATCTTAATCCGATATATTTTGAAATCGAAATTTGTTTCGTCTTTGAACTTGCCAATCATTTTTGTATTGGTATAATCATAAATTTAGACTTAACTGCGTAATCTATAGATCAAACAAGTTTTCACTCTTTCTCATTTCGTAATAAATATAATTTGTCTTAACGTAAGAACAGCAGCACCAATATAGATTGGTTTATGAAGAACTAAAATTGTTTGTTTACGCTATATTGCTACAAGGCTCTCACCAAATAATGTTATGCTCCCAAACGAATCATTTGCCACCAATTTTTTCTTCGTTCTACGTTATTTAATATCTCAATATTGACTCGTTTCCTTATGTTCTCCGTTGTCTTACCAAAAGCAGCGTTATTCTTCAGCTTGATGAAATCTTTCTCAAAATGTGTCTTAGCTAACTTATGTTTTCCTGTGATTAAATTGATATACGGTTACATGCGTCTGAATAATATTGCTCGATGAATTTTCTTCACGATTAATCCGTGATTAGCAACTTGCCTCTTTGCAGCCTGATGTATCACATAATATTTTGTTCATCCAATTCGGAATCAATTTCTTTACCTTGCTCAGTACAACATTCATCGCTCTTTGTTGCTCGCTCAACATATCATCTGTGACCAATAATGTTCGAGCGCAAAATGGATAAACCTTATGCAGATCATGAAGTGTTTCAAGATAATCAAGATAAACTCCAAAAAGTAGTTAATACCATCTGGTATTTCTTGTGCTGTTTCTTTTTCATACTCATCGATACTTAGCCAACTCAAATCACCAGTCGGTAGCATTTGACTCGATCCATATCCATACAAAGTGTTCGCATCAAGATTTATTATGTACTTTGATGGTGAGTGATGATCATAATTTGACATGTATTTATTGTTTGCTTTTTGCCACTTTCTCTGTGATAAAACTAATAACACCTCGTATTCCTCGCTCAATGAATATGAACATGTCAGAGTCAGTGAACAAATTCTATTTTATTTTACTCATCTTGAGACACGCATCCCAGAGACCAGGTGATGAATACCTTGCAGGATGAAGCTGATAATATCTTAAACGTACAACTCAAAAAATTTAAAATACATCAGCCAACAGTAAAACATCAGTTTTTAAATACAAATCATGATATTTGCCAAGATTTTGTATCTGAAATTAAATTCCAAATCATCTTTGCAAACTCATCATCTGTTATATCTTCGTTTGATAACTTCGAGTAAAAACATTCCTTTCACTGTAACTCAGTTTCACAAATTCTCGACCAGCTATTCACGTACTGGTAAGGGTAATTCCTTTTTGTTTCAAATCATCTGATGACTCGCCAAAGTAATCATCAAATTTCTTAAAGACATCAGATGACTTGACCAGACTTTCAAGAAAGCTCGCTTTGAACTGGAATGAATCAATAAATCTGAGTCTGCCGATACTCATTGACATATATTTCTCCAAATTATTTGGCATTGCGGTTAAATTGCTCTTACCCATCAATTTTATTATTTCATCATCACCAAGTGCTTTAACAATCATATGACTATCGTAATCTCTCAGGTTGTGAAACACAACTGGAATCAAACTGGTTAATTTGAAATGTAGATTACACTTGTCATGTGCCGCACCATGATGTTGGCCTGTGATATGACAATGATGTCGAACTCTGTCATCACCAAGTGGTTTTTCACAAATGTGACAGATGTGACAGTTGACAGCTGTTTTGAAATTATTTACATGTTTGTTAACTTTATAATCTTAGCTGGTTCACTGTTTTTATCTCATCAAGCTCACTCAGCAATTGTTTCAGTAACCATTGTGCTGGATCAAGTCCTCTGTACAGTTTTATTTTTTTTTAAATTTGATTTGATCAAAAGAATAGACCTGTCTGCAAGCATCAGAAAATAGCATATGACTTTGCACTGTTGTTTTAGAATATTTATTTAAATAATTTAACTATACTTCAACTGTCTCAAGTATCGTTTTGACATAAGCGTAAATCAAAACGTTTTCATCACTTTGCTGCTATGATTTGTGAAATCAAAGAAAGAAAACTCGGACAGATCGTAAACATTAAAACTAAGAAACATGTTAGTCGCTCAACACCTTTTGATCTAGTTGTCATGGTGAGAGCAATGGAGGAGAATAAATTCACTGAGATATTATTGTGTGGTTTTATTTGGGAGGTTTTTCATGGCGGTATGTACGTCGACATTAGTCGAATACGAAAAGATTTTTGGTGATATCATACAATGATATCATACAAAAACATTACTTGTTTCTTAGTGTGCTTGTCAAAACCCAACTGTTTATTTTGTCTGGGTATCTTTTCCATTTGACCAATCTTTTCCCGCCTCTTTTCGTGAACACTTTTTCAATGACAAAAATATCTTGTCGTGTCTTTTGTAGCTCTTGTTTGTAAAATGACCCAGTTACATCCTCTTCATTAAGGCATTTTAACTTGCAAGTACAGTTGGTAATACCTTGTCAACAACGAAGACCTCTTCTGTTCAATTTTTCTGATAACCTTTATCAAAACCTTTTCTCACGATAGACATTCTGACTCTGTAATGCTTATTGAAATTTCATTTTGGATAACATCTCTTGATCATGTTAATATTGTTCAAATTGATATTTGTCAGCTAACAATTGATTTCCTACAGCTTCATTTGGTGTCATCTTAATTGATCTGTTTCGTGTTATTGTCATCTCATTGTAGATCAATTATTTCAGTGTCCTGTTCAATCGCTCAACAATAATACTTTCTCCTTAATTACCTGTCAAATATTTTTCAATGTTGTACTTATCGAGAAAATATTCAAAGATTTTGTTAAAGAAGTCAACACGGTTATCTGTCCACAACTTGTGTGGTTGTCTCTCACATTTTTTTATTACGTCTTAAAATGCAGTTGTTATTGTAGCGCCCATCCTATTTGTTACTGGTACACTAAATTCAAATCTGCTGAAGGCATCAACGATAGCAACAAGTATTTATTACCTTGATTAAAATCAGCTAATTGTGACATATCAGTTAGATCAGCTGCTCAAGTTAGATCAGCTGCCCAGATAACATCTTATGCGTTCGCAACGACCTTTCTTCGCAGACATTATTTGGTGGGTTTGTGAAGTTCTCTAGCTAGTTGCTGAATGTCGGTCAGACCAACACCAAGTTTATATTTTACTCCTTTTCTTTCTTGAATAACGTTTCGATAAATAGTTTCTCTTACGCCTTTTGGTTTCATCCAGGACAAATATTCTGGCATCACTTTCTCACACCCATGTTTATCATCTTGGTTATCTCTGTAACAGATGTGATGTCTTATCACAATGGCATCAACTTGGTTGTAAGGTTCTTGACCAGGCAAGTGTTGATCATTTTCATCAAGTTGTTGATCTAGCGGGTTTCATGGTCCAGTAAATTTATGTCTTAATATAGTGTCCAACCACCTTTCAGTTGTAGTAAAAATCTTTATCTAGCCCAGTTTACAACAGGTCGTGAAAAGAAGGACAAAATTAAATATGTTCACGCAATGGAAAGAGAAGAATGAAGAGAAAAGATTGATGACTACAATGTAATGTCGCATTTTACAAACGAAGATGTAATCAGCAAGCTGAAGGAGGAGATTTCTGACTTATTCAGAAAGACGATAACGGAGATTCACCCAGACTGCACATGGTCATTGTTTGTTAACCACGAGCAAATTATTAAAGAGAAAAACTGATGCGCACCATGATACAACGCATAAATTAATGACTGATCAAACAAAGAACATAAACACATGATAAGACACGAGAAAAAATCCATGATATATTTTCATAAGAGATGAACATTCATGAATTTTGATTTGTTGATAAAGATGTATGATATGATGAATGATGGACCAATTGTACGAACGGATTATTTAGTTCTTTTTCAGTGACATAATAAACATAGTAAAATATTTCAATCATTTAACAGATGTTGAGTATTACGCCGCGCTAAAAGCATTGAAAAAATGTGAAACAGAAACAATTGATGTACTAAGTAAGTATCTTGAGCAGGACGATACTAGTATCTTCAAAGTTTTGCCTTGGCCGTGTCATAAGGATTTAACTGGTGAGGGAAAAAAGCTGTTGATAAAATAAAACCACATGATCCGCTGTTTTTGATAAATGAAACAATGTTAAAATAAATTATCGATTCGGTGAGTAGAAGATTTAATGTTCAACACATTTGTCTAGGTCGCTGATGGAAAGCTATACGCTCGAATAGTTGCTGATGGGTCTGCCATTGATGACAGTACAAGCTGCTGAATCAGCATCATTTGCTGCTGCTTTCGTTATTGTCTTTAGGCATATGGAGTTGAAGCCAGTCGTTGATTTTGTTCTAAAATCATCGGTCGATTTTATAAATAAACATATAGATAAACCTAGTACAGCTAATGTCAGAAACACTGAACAAATAATACATGATTTAAATTTTGATGTTTACTCAGAAGGAGAATGAGAAGAGTGAACTAATCCAACGTCATCATATTTTGATAAATACAAAGCACTGGTTTAGATAAAAGCATTGAGCTTAGAATACTCCTGAATATTTATGGTTTGACAAAAATAATGAGATTAAAAGAAATGGAGATATTATTCAAGGTTTTAAATATGATTCTGATGTGTACGCCACATTTGTTTATCCTTACTCACTTTTGTATTATTATCTGATCGAGAAGTGGCCGCTAGCAACAGCTGGAATAAAAAAATAATAGTTGAAACGATTAACAAGTATAAAGACTATCTCACAAGAGAAAATGAAAGGTTTTCTCTTGAGTAAAAAAATATTTCGAGCAAAATACCATCACCAAGAATAAGTGATATCGAGCGTGATAAACTATGAAACAGATGATCCGATGTTTGATGATTTTAAGATTTTTTTCAATGATCTCGCAAACGCTGATTTTGTTAATGCTTTAAAAAGTGAAGTAATAACTGTTGCTGATGAGCCATATATTGTCGACTATTCAGCAAAATATGCAGAGAAAATTTGCTGCTCATGAACAAGATGAGCTTAAGGATAAAAACTCAGCACTATTTGTTTTATAATCAGATTAATTTACAATTCAGACGGTAGATCTAGTGAGTAAATTTAATTCTAGTTTAGATAACAGATAAGTAAAACAACTAATTAGTTTGGGTGTTTTCAGTATTTTTCATACTGATCCACTCGTAGAATATACTTGAAACACAGAATGAACCTAAAATGATAGAAAATTTATCGGAATGTACTTAGTCTATGGAGATGAGGGAGAAACCCCCTTTTGCATTACTAGTAACATACCATTAATAATATTTATAACATTAAACATCCCATACACACTTTCCAAAACGTCTTGTGTAGCTTCAAAAAATCTATAATACTATCAGAAGAAACGTGTATGATGAAAAAGAACGGATTAAGTGACACAAACCAACTATCCAACACACCACTCACACTATCATTCACCTCATACACACTATCCAAAATATATTTTCCCCATGACTGAATGCGTGAGTGCGTAAGTGTTTAAGTGCCTTTTCGAAAGTATACACAAATTAAGACAAACCAATAATGGGTGGCCATGTTACCAGACACACCGCTTTATATGACGAAAACACGGACGTAAAGGAAAATAATCCATCGATACGGCAAGCTATCGTGAAGAAAAACATGGCCAAGACCGAATAAGATAAATGTCAAAGAGAATATTCATATAATTTCAAAGAGGAAAACAAGCCAACACCATTTTAAAACTTAGTGTTGTATAATAATAATAATAATAATCCAACAAACACTATTTTAAACATAAATGCATTTGCAAGATCGACTACGTTGTTGAGTCAACCATGACTTCCAGTGATCAAAAACATTGTCATTTTGCCATGGATGCACATTACATTTTTATTCTAAAGACAAGAGATAACCATAATATTCACAAAACCATCTTTCTACTTTATCATCGCTTCTTGAATACTCACGATCAAAAGAAGTGAATAAATATTCAAAGACATATCCAAGACCGCGTTGATAAGGAAAATATACTCAGTATTGTCAACACACCATCGAATGTTTGTTGAATCGCACATTATTCAATCGAGTCAGTACGGCATTTCTTCTCATACAATCAATGGTGTTGTCTTCGAAAGAAGGTAATCTATAGGAATCAAAAATAATCCACACTGTGATTGTTAGGAAAGTAGACTGTCTTCTGTGTTAATGACATAGGCTTCAATGTCGTTATGTTTGCGATGGAGTTCATCTTTAGCACACACCAAATTATTCCAATGTGCGATGTACTAACTGTGCGTCGGAAGGCAATGTATCGTCCTTACTGATGGGAGAAAATAGCGGCAATCGCTTCAACTAGATGTTGATGGAACATTAAACTAATATCCCACAGGACCGCTTAGGGTATAGGTACTTATCTGAGGAGGATTTATGTACGTTTTTTTATGATTATTATTTGTAAATGAGAGGGGCATTCGTGTCCATCTGTTCTTCAGCTTGGTCTTCCGGATTTCGAGAACGAAAGTGAATTGATCTATGTTGATATTCAGGACTTGCAAGTGATAAATGATTCCTACCAATGCTACAGACCACTGACCTTCGTGATCCAACTGTATGGCATCAGGTAATTTCGCCGTGAACCAGTATAATATGTTGTTGGGAAACATACCCTTAGAACTGTCAGTCAGAAAAGTTAAATAAAACTGGTTGGTTCTAATTTTTGATGGTTCTGTTTACAAGGGGTAATTCAATGTCAACGAAGAATGATATTATAAATGTTCCAAAAGAAGGCTGTTGCTACTGTTCTTGTTGTGACTGGCGATGGTCGCATGGCAACCGTTGTTACTGACCGCAGAATATTTCAAGGAGGGACTCTGAATAAGATAACCGACATAACTGCTGCATAAACTGGTCGACAATTGTGTTTATCGCCTTGTTACAAACTCAAATTGGTAATGGCTGCACATTCGACACATTACACCACAAATATCTGGCAGAAAAAAAAATGATTTGAGTTTTAGGCACACGTTTTCCACAACACACTGACGGGTTGTTTTTTAAGTTCTTGAAGAAGGGAACTCTGAAAAGGAGAGGCAGCTGATGCATCTATCGGCAAGATAGCAGCTTAGTTTTATAGTCGATGACTTGCAAAATGGCAATAGAAGAGTCACAACTAAGTGGATAACCGTTCAAACGCACGTTTACTTTTTGGAATCGGAGTTTGCCAAATTTACGAGTTCTTCGATCGAGAACGCTTTGGATATCTTACAAGTCGTACTCTTGTATGGTTACTCCTTGTAACTCGATCAAATAAAAGGTTCCTTTCAACACTTCGCTGTTCATGTCTTCCAATGTATAGACCGGAGAATCGCAACGTACTCGTACAGTGACACGAAATGATTTTGTTGCCGAATTAGGTAAATAAAATTTGTCAAAGGTGAGTTTGGATTTTCCAATGCAACCACAGTCTCCTGTATTTAACTTTCCACGTTTCTTGGGGACAGTTGGATATGTTCCAAACATTCGACCAAACACCCTCACTTCATTGTCGTGGGCCACTTCGTCGGGTGTACATCCGATGTTACGATATAACGATTGGTTGTAAGCTTTGACGAGACTTGGTAATAAGTAGATGTACTTAAGAGCGTTTTTATGTGTAAACTATTTCCAGAACGTTTCACGACAGTTGCGTTCGTTTGGGGATTCTCTGTGGTGAGAACAAAAATATCTCTGTTTTCACTTCTTGAAAAGCTTGGTTAAGAAATTGGTTGCCTTTGTCTGTTTGACATCCATAGAAGGTGACGACCGTTATGTTTGAAAACCATAGTTAATGCTCACACTAACTAGGAACTAATAAGTCAAAGGAATGACCCAATATGATTTTGCCAACACGTCGATAAGACAAAAATAATATTTGAAACCATGTCTATGCACTGCAAAATGACACATTAACTACATCTGCATGCCATCCACATTGGCGTAACTTTTGGAGGATTTCATGCACATCGCTTGTTCTTTTAACCATCGTCGCATTTCTGGCAAACAAACAAAGTTTCGTTTTAGTAGCACAAAGCAAACTTTGAATCCCGCAACCCGCAGCATTGGCAGAGTGAAATTTGGAGACATATGAGTTTGAAACACTTTTCGTGTGTCTTATTTTTCCATTCCTGTGGCCACGTCTGTCTTGTTAACTTTTGGTTCGTTATTTAGTATCGTCTTGAAATCTCTCAGAATAGATTTAGCTGTTTCGTCTAAAATTTTCTGGTGAAAGAGTTGAAGTCGTTGCAATACTCTGTCGTGTTGTTGCTGATTACACTGGTCAACAGTGAAATCATTACTGACTTGAAAAGGCCCTAATCTGTAGTATTTTGGTGTGCCGAACACGAATATAACCGTGAAAAATTTGTATTGGCTCTCGTTTTGAAGATATTCATATACCTCATTTTCTATGTTTCACTGTGTAAATTTCTCCAGTAGGACTGCAGCAACATCCGGAATAATGATGTAACATTGCATAATACCATCATGCTCACATCATCCACAGTTGATTGCATCATTTTCTGATGCAATGCAATACTAATGTCATGCGGCTGCTGAAGTAAGTTGACGTCAGCAGTGTACTATACATGTGTAGGCCTATTATACTAATGCCAGGCGGCTGCTGAAGCTGACGTAAGCAGTGTACTATATAAAGCCCAATCAGATAGGTTCAGCATTTAAAATATTTTAGACGTTGTGCGAGACAGTTCAAGCTACTGTTACATAAAACTTATTATTTTATCCATTTACGTACAATAAAGAACAGTAATGCCTCGAAAGTGTGTTAATACCGCGGACAATTTTTGCTATATTTGTGGGGAAGTGACATTTGCCAACCAGAAGAAAAGTATAAATTCTCAAGTGAAGAAGGCATATCATCTTTACTTCGGATGCAAGGTTGGTGACCAAGACAAGCCTTGGGCTCCGCATATATGCTGTGCTACATGTACAACACAGCTTTCACAGTGGTTGAATTGCAAAAGGTCATCAATGCCGTTTGCAGTCCCAATGGTGTGGAGAGAGCCAAGCAACCACCTAAATGACTGTTACTTCTGCTTGGTTCCTCCTCTTTCCGGCGGAAGAACGAAGCGAAAGAAGTCGAGAATAGTCTACCCAAACATTCCGTCTGCATTGAGACCAGTTCCACATGGTGAGGGACTTCCTATTCCAGAACCTCCAGCAGAATATTCTCTTGATTCATCTGACGAAGACAAAGGTGAGTCGACCTGTTCTTCTCCTGGTCCATCAGCATGCAGTGATCCAGATTTTCACTGTGGTGCATCATCAACCCAACACAGAATAACACAGGAAGAACTAAATGACCTGATTCGTGATTTGGACTTATCAAAGAACAAGGCAGAATTGCTAGGATCAAGACTCCAACAATGGAATCTTCTAGAAG
Organism: Sinohyriopsis cumingii; assembly: GCA_028554795.2. Classification (NCBI taxonomy): domain Eukaryota; kingdom Metazoa; phylum Mollusca; class Bivalvia; order Unionida; family Unionidae; genus Sinohyriopsis; species Sinohyriopsis cumingii. The sequence goes on from CM068831.1 coordinate 51,799,970, forward strand.
AAGATGTCACAATTACTGCATATCGAAAGCGCCACCAGCAATTGGAGCCTTTCTTCAGAAAGGAAAGTAATCTGATATTCTGTTCCGATATTGAGGGCCTCATGAATGCTTTAAAAATCACTCATGACCCACAAGAATGGAGACTATTTGTGGACTCTTCGAAACTGAGTCTCAAGGCTGTGCTTTTGCACAATGGAAACATTCTTCCATCTATTCCAGTAGCGTATGCTGTCCACATGAAAGAGACATACGATAACTTAAGGCAGCTACTGAATTCCATTGAGTATAACAAGTACAGCTGGCAACTCTGTGGTGATTTGAAGGTAGTTGCCCTTTTAATGGGACTGCAGCAAGGATATACAAAATACATGTGTTTCTTATGCGAGTGGGATAGCCGAGCAAGGGAAATGCACTACATGAGGAAGGAATGGACTCACAGGCAGAATGTAGCCATTGGAGAGAAGAATATCCAACACCCAGCTCTGGTTGAGGCTCAGAACATCTTGCTACCACCCTTTCACATCAAACTAGGTTTGATGAAGAACTTCGTGAAAGCCATTGACCGGACTTTGCCAGCATTCCGATACCTGCATGAAAAATTCCCTCGACTCAGCGAAGCAAAGATTAAAGAGGGAGTTTTTGTGGGTCCTCAGATTCGAGAGCTTTTCAAAGATGACCGGTTCAACAACTTGCTGGAAGGTGACGCGAAACAAGCATGGAATGCTTTTCGCCTAGTTTCTACAAACTTCCTCGGAAATGTTAGGGCAGAAAACTATAAGGAACTAGTAGAAGACATGTTGATGAAGTATAAGAAACTTGGCTGCAATATGTCTCTAAAGATTCACTTCCTTCATTCCCATTTGGATTTCTTTCCTAGCAACTGTGGTATTGTTAGTGATGAACACGGCGAACGTTTTCATCAAGATATCGCAACAATGGAACAAATATACCAGGGAAAATGGTCCACTACAATGCTGGCTGACTACTGCTGGACACTCCTCAGAGATGCTCCCGAACAGCTGTACAAGAGACAGGCGAAGAAATCTAAGATGTAGTCAATGACTTGATTTTTTATAGGTAGGCTATTACAGTTGACCTTTTACTATTGGAATGCATTTCGTTATGTAAACATTAATTTCTTGCAGATTACAAAAAAACTAGAGCCAATTTTGCAATTTGACTGTCATATTCGTGTTCAGCACATAAAAATTGATAAGAATTGACTAATTTTATTTCAGTAACATGACTTTTGTAAAAATTTGTTGTCCAGTGTTATCTGTTTCTGACAAATTTGTTAAATCAATCATAGATTGTGATTCTTGCTCTAAATCTGACCCTATTGGAGAAATTAGGATTCGAAGGTAAATTAAGAATCGGTTGATCGTAACAACGACTCAGTTTCATCCATCCTCTGTATCTAACTAAAGTATTATTTCACCCTTCCATAAGATTCAAATGGACACGAATATTCTCTTTCCAGAAACGTGTTCATTTTTCTCTCCTTTTTCTTCCTCCTTAAGAAATGGTGCCGCCTGAAGAGGTCTAACAATTGATCCTACAAAAGGAACAGCCTCTCCTTTTAACATGGGTCCTACCAGCAGGAACATAAATCATCCGAGTTGAACTGGCTTATTGTTTGGACTCAGGGGTATTTTTTTTTATACATTTTGGCGAAGAACATTCCGATTTTTTCCTGACCGTTATTTTTGTATCTTGGACAAAGGTACCGTTCCTCTTGATATATTCAAACAACATTTACACACATTATTGATGATTTATTTATATGCCTGTTGAATTAATTGTTTCGCACCGGTGGATTGGTTTTAGCCAGTACTGACATCATATCACAGTGTTTCACTAACAAAGGAGGGAATTCCTTTCGTTTTCCTTTTAGGAGGAAGGCTGGTCTTGGAAGATGACTAGGAAGGTGGTATACACTTCTTTGGGGTGACATCTTTTGCTTTGAAAACAAAGACACTGAAGCGAATTGTATAACACACTTCCTTTAATACTGGAATTTGTCTTCACTGATTGTCGGCAAGTCGTATCAACTTCATGACAAGTATTGCTCGGCGCTGAGGTCTTATTAAAGAAATAAATCGTGCCAGTTCTTATTTCAATAAATCCACTAGACTTTGTAGTAGTTTTCTTTTGCCATGAACTTTGATCTCTGGTAAGGCCACTTTTGTTCTCGCCAGCAGCTGCAGATCAAGATATTGCTACTGCCGACAGAGAATCTCCTTTAGAAATGGCTTTCCATTTTTCATCAAAATCAGACACACGGGTTTCAAATCAAAGTGACTGGAGACCAGAAAATCACCGCGTAGCATCGTTTCACAAAGTACGTTTACGTTCTACCTGCAGGACTACATCTCTTTCTGAAACTTTTATTTCTTTGTGGTGAGGACATAACGTGGCACATTCTATTTTGGGTGTCTTTTGGGGGAAAATTATTTTATTCTCAACTGAAGCATGGTAATTTGAATAAAATTTTAAAATGGAACCTATGATGACACTGCCTGATGAGCCATAGCCAGCAAGTGTCAAAATGGTTCTTGTTATTTTTGGGGGGTTGAGTATCGATCATGGGGTCGGCCAGTTGTAACAATGACACTTAATGTTCTTACAAAAGGCAATTGATATAATGAGGGATGTGATTGATGCCTTGAAGTAATTGGTGTGCCGTCAAAGTTAACCATCTTAAGACTTCTTGGAGACTGGCCACTGGGCACGGACTTGTGCATTTTTTCGCGAATGATTGCGTACAGTGCACGAATGAATTTGGTTAGAAGAAGAGATAGAAAAGAAGTCATCTCGACAACTGTTTGAATGAAATAATGTGCAGGATGTTTATATAGGTTGTTTTCAGTCAGACGCCAAAGGAAACGTGTAAATGCCGGGCCCTCCTTCTTGACACCAGTGGTGGAACAGATTTATATGAATTCAAATAGTCGTTTGTGATGCGTTGTAAATCGATGAGTATATAGCTATGAGGTAATTGAGTAGCATCGTCTTGCGCATAATTTAGCGATGGACGCCTTACTCTTTGTCTAACACTTGCACTGGAAACTTATATCTTTGACTTTTTAACAAGACCTAAGAATGCCATTGACACTGATGCGATGTGCTTTACTTTATTTAAATAAATTTTGTGTAATGTAAATGATACTAACGTTACGATGATGTCATCTTCATGTAAACCAAAAGTGTAATGTCTTCTTCGTCTTTTAATAACATGTCATTGAAGATTACAATATGTTATTGACTCCAGTCAGACAGGATCTTATAGTCTTCGCAATGAATGCCTTCTACAAACGAAATCGATTTTCTTTGACTTTTTCACGTGTGGTGTAAGTGACTGCCATTGTTTGTAACACCATACGATACGCTGGGGTGGACAATCAAACAAATGTGATTTGTATTCGATCAAACCTTTGCCAAATTATGGCATTCCTGAAACACTAAGATCAGTAATCAAGACGGAAAAAGGATGGCGAAGATAATATGCATTCCAGCTTTGACGATCTACCTTTTCGCCAATTTCTTTAAGAGCAGAGAAAGAGAAGCCGCATAGCTGCCAACCCCAGAGTACAAAAGGAAAAGGAAGATATCGCCATAGCTACGGTGTTAAAAATTATGAGAGGAACATCAGCGACACAAGAAATTGTATACTCTGAATACATGTTTAATGCTTGTTCGAAGTCAGAACACCACATATCAATAGTTCAAAATACAAAACCACAAACGAAAATAGACTCCGTGCATCATTAAACACAAATCAAAATCACGCAAGCTGAATATAAACAAGTCAGTTTACAGCATAATCTATCGAGGTATGTCCCATCAAATCTAGGTGCAAACTATGGTGTTCTTCTTTTACTCTGTTTCATCTTTCGGGATCAGTCTTTCCACCTCATTCGTTTCGATGTCTATGATTGCACTGTTGCGAACTTGTAATATTGCTTCTACCTCTTTGTCCAATTCTTCAATTTCTAACATTGTCTCCAATGTAATGTTTGTATCTGGAACTGGTTCTAAGTGAACTTCTTTTCTTGGATCACCTAAAATGTCACATATCTTTGGCAGAGTCAGCCACTTCTTGCATCGAAGCCAAAACCTTTCCTGTCACGTAAGTTTTTCCAATGCTTCTGTACATCACAGGCTACACGCATTTTTGGGTAGGCATGATCAGTCTATAAAGCGCCACGAATCTTTTCTTAATACATTTTTAACAGAAAGAGTGCTTCGTGAGTATTTAAATTTGGAGTGATCATGATATATTTGTATATACTGTTCATAAATAGTCCGAATCTGTCTGGAAACGAAATTCGAGAACAGTAGTCACTAGCACGCACATTATACGTCGTCCAAAATTCAATGGAATTCTTGCCAGTGGAAACAATTATTGTGAAAGGTTTAGTAATCCTCTACGTTCAGAACATAATCAGTGACTTCTTTCCACGGATTATATTGTAACATCGTGGCATGGTAAGGAATGTAATGACAGCGCGATGACCATCTGACACGTTTCACGTAAGCTAAGTCTATTTTCATTTGTAAAGTGACACAACATAATTGAAACACTTGACTTTATCTCCTACTTCCCAGTAGACAACTCTAGCTCTGGCTCTGTTTGGGAGTAGGTCTTTCCAGATATTTAGGCCATATCCCTTTGAATGTATGAATCGACTTTAAAAGTTATATGATCCAAGGAAAACGATAGGAAACATGTATTTTTATTTGACTCGCACTTTCTATGCGGTGAATATTGTATCCGGAGTAGTTTGGAAATGCATGGATAAGATCTGTAGGCTGGTACATAACTTTGTATCTGTAAAACAAAAACGTACTGTTGCATAACTTTCGCTGTGTGAGTGATAATGTACATGAACGACATCACTTTCGATGGTCAGATAAAAGACATAACTTTCAATGCTACTAGAGAAGGGGAAAAGGGCGTGCTGCATCGATGATGTCGCAGGGTACGGCATCAATTTTGTCGCAACGCACATCATCATATTTCAGTAGATCAATGGACTTGAAATCTCTAGTGATTCCCGGACTTGACAGTTACTGTATTCAATTATTCATCGTCTTTAAAGGTCGGCGTTTGTATTCGAAATAAAGTGTCTGCCTTGGAAGTCTTCCATGTTTATACGTTCATGCTCAGCGTAACCGTACGACAAAGTGTTGTAATATTAAAGCAGTACTTATTTCTGGTACACAATTTCATAAGTTTGGTGATTTTCGAAACGTAAATTTGTCTGTGAATCGATTGTGATCAGGCAAATGTCTTGATCATCTTCAGACTGTAAACTTCTTTCAAGACATCAAAGGTTACCATTCAATTCGAGTTATAATTGAGTGTCAGTCCTGTGGCTTTGTACCTGGAATGAGTTATCGCCTGTTGGTCTCTATATCGGTTTTCGTAATTTTTGAAGATCTGGCTAGCAAAACTTAGAGCCGTGTCTTCTGAGTGCTCGTTACTTCATGCATCTAAACGTTCCAGTATGATTGTTGGGTGAGGGATACGAGGGCAAAACATGTTCATATAACTGTCGGTGTCAAAGTAGAGGACTCGATATGCTAAACGTTTTAAGGATTCATACAATTCTTAACGTGCACTGACTCTCACATGCACTGCAATGGTGAGATTTCCAAACGTGTCGGGTGGTGCAAACTGTGTCGCTTCTTCATAACTGACCAAGACCGAATCTTCACAGACGATCTCCACGTGTTTCATGAATTTCCCCTTTTGTAGTCCACTAGTTGAAAGTAGCTTCTCCGTTTCGCCACGTATTCCGTCTTGGGATAAACCGAGCGTTGTGCCAATTTTCCCCTCAAACAATTTAACGTGACTTTGGCAAATGAACGTCTACCTTCGTTCTCTTCCGCGTGTTCAAAGGTGATGCCTTCTGTGGTTCTGTATAGTTCTTTGAATATATCTTAGTCTTCTGGAGTCGGACTCTCTGAAGGATAGTCATTGGCCTCTTGTTTTGGTATGTGAAATACGTCGACGTAGTCTAAATAAATCTTTTTATTGTAATCAATGTTCGTTTTATATTGTTCTGTGGTAGGAAAGTCCCAAATTTCGTAGACTTTTAACAGTCGGTATCCATGATCCAGAGCACGACACAATTCGAGACTCAGCCATGTTTCTGTCAAAGCGCGTTCTTCCTCTGTGTAATCACATGGTTAAACTTGATTACACGTTTCAGCATACGTATGGCATTTATCTTGGCAGTCATTTGCTAATACGGGGTGGTACATGTGAGTTTGAGGTAAGACTTTGCTCTGATCATTTCTTCGTAATGACTAATGTGCTCTAGGTCGATGTGTCCTGTCAGCATTTCATGGTGCCTTGTAGAAAATCGAACCTATTTGAACACCCAATGATACAACGAACATAAATCGATGTATTTGAGTTCTTCTCATGAAATTCGTTTACGTCTTACAACAAACATATAGCATTGGTTCGTCCTCTAAGCAACTGTCGCATGGATTCAAAGTTTGATGTCTACCAAGTCGTTACTTCCGACAATGTGCCCAAATTCTGGATCAGTATTGGAAAGTCGATCGTACTCACACTCCTACATTTCTACTACTAGTTTTCCTTGTCTTTTTAACCCCAAGCGTCGTTGGTATGTTTGCTCGTACAATTCGTCCATAGTGAACCCTGAGAATGTACTTTTTATGTTTCATTGAGGGAAACCCGTGGAGCATCCATGAAATAAGCATCCCTAAAATTCGTAGAGATCTTGGGGTTTTCTAAATCCCAACCATCAATCGAAAGACTTTCAACTTTCTTTTCTAGCACGTTTCTAGCGTGTTGGGTCGATTTGTCTTCACCTTTACACAAGTAATGCGGCCAACGCAGAGCTTTTCCTGAGTATCGACATCGGATGAAGAGGTACGTTTCAGGTGGTATGATGGCTAGTTTGTTCTCGGGAATTATTTTCCTTCTGCACACTAATCCACACGCTTACGCGACTGTTAGAACATCCTTCAAAGGATTGATACCTCCGTGATCCATAAATAATTGTGTAAACATTCCACAGCTACGGCGTAAAATGTCCATATCGAGTCCGCAATACTGAACATGTCTTCTTGAAAGTAGAACGGGTTTGAAGAGTGAATGTAGTACCAAGCATAGAATGCATTTCGTTGTTCTGTGTGCATTCCGTCAAGGTAGTAATAGTGAAAGTCGGGCAAATACAGGAGTATACCTCGATGATTCGTTTCGGTGGTGCTGAAAAAGTGTGGAAAACAACATTTGGTCATTGATGTCTACCATGTCGTCACTTCCGGCAATGTGCCAAACTTTTGGATCAGTACAGGAAAGTCGACCGTGCTCGTGCTTCCACATTTCTACCACTAGATGCCATTGTCTTTTTAACCCCAAGCGTCGTTGGTACGTTTGCTCGTACAATTTGTCCATGGTGAGAAAGTAGTTTTCATGTTTCATTGAGGGAAACCCATGGCGTAATAAGCATCCCTGAAATTCGTACACTATCTTGGGGTTTTCTAAATTCCAACCATCCACCGAAAGACTTTCAACTTTCTTTTCAAACACGTTTCTAGCGTTGTGGGTCCATTTGTCTTCATCTTTACACACATAATGCAGCCAACGGAGAGCTTTTGCTGAAAATCGACTTCAGACAAAGATGTAAGTTTCAAGTGGTATGATGGCTAGTTTGTTCTCGGGAATGAATTTCCTTCTGTACACTAATCCACAAGCTTTAGCGATGGTTAAAACTTCCTTCAAAGGATCGATACCTATGTGATCCAGAAATAACTGTCTAAACCTTCCACAGCAACGGCGTAAAATGTTCATATCGGATCCACGATACTTAACATTTCTTCTTGAAAAATGAACAGGTTTGAAGAATGTATGCGGTACCAAGAGCAGAATGCGTTTCTTTGTTCTGTGTGCATTCCGTCATGGTATCAGTAGTGAAAGTCGCGCAAATGCAGGAGTAGACCGCAATGATTCGTTTCGGTACTGAAAAATTGTGGAAAGCAACCTTTGGTCATTACTATCATTTTAAACGTCTTAGGCATGGCCAAATAAACCTATGGAATCTTTAAAAGGTACTTATCCCACTTTGATGTAGATTCTCGCATTTTCAAATCTAGCATTGATGTTCAAAGTCCACGATTTAGTCAAAAAATGATACATTTTTTCTAGGTCAAACGAAAGCTTTGGATTTATTGGTTCAAATATGTCTGTAAACGGGGCACGCTCTCAATAATTCCCAAGCACTTTTATGCTGTTTAACATTTTTCATGCGATGTTGTTCTTAACACGTAGGAATGATAAATGCTCGCTTGCAAGAAGAACAATGAATTCGATATTTCCCTCAGGAATGCATGGACTGGACGCTAAACTACCCAGTCATCTCTCTGCAATAAATGTGTTGTTCCCGACTTGTAAATCCTTGGTCACATTTATCAAGATAAAAAGTGTATCCTAGAAATCCTGTGATACTAGAAATCATGTCGAAATATTCTTGATTATGATACCCGTGAATGTTTTTTTTCCGTCTAAGAAATAGGGCCATCCAAACACCAGAGCTTCCTAAACCAACTGAGGGTATACGTTTACTGCATAGAGAACTAATACGTCTTTAAGTTTTTGCATTTCAGGAATGTCACACGCGGTCTGTTTACATAATATACCTGCCTGCAGTAACAGGAGCTCTGCTTCTCTTCGTTGCATTGGCTTTGCAAGATTGTCGGATGTCCTCCGATGCTGTTTTACATTCCGTGGTTTCGGTCTTCTCGGCATACGTTTGCCTCTTGACAATAGCACGGGCTAAGGATATCTGGTCTTTAGAGTTGTTAATTTGGATGATACTTTGTTTGGTACTGTGAATGTGTTTCACCAATAACACTTTGCGCGGCCCACCACCTTTAGTAGGTGAAACGCGAGTCATGAGAAGTGAAGCTTTTCCACCGATCATGTTAAATTCGTCATTGGATTGCTGAACGTGTTGAAGTTCGTCGATGACTTTGGGGGGTGTTAATTCTGTCGGTGTATTAAGCTTGATTGAGGTGGGAGACTTCAAACTGCAGTGATAGATGAAATCTCAAACGATCGTGTTCTTTAGCTTGGCATTGTCGTTTCAGTGTCTCTAACAAGGACTCCCACAGATCTGTGATAAAACCTACTTTATGGGGTTCGACTTAAAACTTGAAACATAAACACCATTGATCGCAAAAACGTTTTTGACGCATACACATGTTTGACCCTATAATACCATTCCCTTGTTAAGCATAAGGTAAAAATTAGCATAAGATTTCTCGACTGTAATACAGTGGTTCATACTGAGGTCAACCCTAACAATGTTACGATGTAACTGCAATTGAGGTCAGCCGCTTTAACAATGCCACCGTTTGACCCAATAAACAATTTTGACCCGATACTACATTGGTGCCCGCACATAGGCACAAGTGGGGCCGCTTGCACCCACCCCGCTCCCCTCCTGATTTCACATCCAAACAGGGTTTGTATTGGCCTACATCCATTTTTATCCGTGACCACTACATGTTTACTCCACCTCCTTTGCAAAAATTCTCCCCTATGGCACCTATATGAGTATGCTTTGACCACCAATACAGCTACACAGTTTGTGATGTATGTCGCCGCAGTAATTTACAGAAAAATCATATACTTTGTTCGCTGGAAACATTTTCTTCAAAAAAAGAAACCGCAATGTATGGTAGGCAAAGTTGGCTGGCATACTCTGGTGTTTGAAATACACTTTGGGTCAACTGGGGATTTATTTTAGCAATAACAAGATGGCGGTGTTGGTCCGGATCAGATCAAATGTCGAAGGGGGGGGGGAGTACGATCCAAAAATTAAAAAGGGCTCTGAATTACCTCGAAAGGGCAGCAATGCAAAAGTCTATATGCCTATTTACTCAAAGTGTCAATAATACCCAATAAACATGCTCAAGCATAAAACGATGGTCATAATTCAAGTGACAAGTGACTATGTGTATTTGTGTGCGCGCATGTGTGTTTTTTTTAGCTGGGAGTCCGGAACATCCCTCCCCTCATTGATCCGGCCCTAACGTGTTGGCGTAGCGTTAGTGCTTTTATCATTTTACGTCCATTTTTAAGTGAGCAAAACTAGTCTGTACGTTTAGAAGAATTTGCCGATGTTTCCAAGTAGTATATAAGTAGAAACCGGAAAAATACTGAGTAGCTTAGATGGATTTTTTGAATATTCAAATGCCGCCAAAGAAATACTCTTCCCTGCCGCAAGCCAAATGAATGAGCTATGTTGTTCCAGTCTCGAATTTACAAGCTTGTCTCTCCATTCACATTTTTCATCGCGGATGGGGTGGGGATAGCTCCGAGTCTTTGACTTTGTGGCGCATGCAGTAAACTGGTACGAAGATACCAAAACGTCATTACATGCGATATGTGATTTATGGCAGTATGCAAAATGTGCACAGATGACCAACATCATTTATGAATGCTTAGCCTGAAACAAGGAGTCATGGAAATGCAAGGAAATAACGAGACATTGACGCACAAGCTACACCTTACTAAACTTAATATTATTTCTTCCAATCAATTCATATTTCAGAGACCAACATGTACTCAGTATTTATCATCATACGAAGAAGTACGATTACCACCAAGCGCATCAATTGTGTACTTCATTCTACAGTCTTCAAAGACGAGTTACATTTATGATGCTAACAGTTGTTTCCCATCTAACGATTTTCCTGTCGCGGTGAATACAAACGACGATGTCAAAGCGAGTGAGTACTGAGACCCATTGTTTGAACTCGAAAATCTTGGAAATTCCAAACCAAGACGACCGATAATGTCATCTTTTACAAATAGTATGAGATATAAATTGAATGATATTGTTTAGCTATTGCAGGACAATTTAGTATATCTGTTATTAGCTACGATGTCGTAGCCTCAATTGATTTGTTGTGGTTGAGGCTACGAACTGATCCCATATCATGTAATGGAGCAAAAAAAAAAAAAAAATCATCACAAAAGTCAGAACAACAAACAGTGTATAAATCAACTACATAAGTATAATCATGTTGTGAAAGAAGTTTGGCTTATTTTGAATTTATTAAGCCCTTACACGATACAATAAATTGGCATGATTACTCTAACCGTATCCTGTCCGCCATGACAGATAACGCGAGACTCTCGCCGTGACCCCTTTTCTACGTAAGGCTTGCCAGACCATATTTTGGATATTCTACGCTATATTATTATCAATCAAGTGCGAATAATCGCTTCCAAGTGGAATTTCAAAAGTTGCCGATAAACTGTATTTACTTTGAATGCGCAGAATTTCTGACCCAAACGGCGCCAAATTTTTACTACGATTTGTTTACATTTCCAAATAAGGCGTCAATGTCCTTATAAGGCAGACAAACAAACGAGGCTGAGAAAGGAAGTAATCATTTTTTGAAATAATATAGCGGACGATCTAAACGAAAATATCGGCTAAAAAAAAGTAAATGAGATTTTACAACTATTTCTACAATGATTTTCGATACTTCCGGTATGAAATAAGAGGACTACTCAATTTATTGGATTATATGCAAGGAATATGTTTAAAGTGTTATTATTAGGCTAAAAGAGTGCCGGGTGTGAATCACACCCGGCTTGCTCCATTAACATGTATATACTCATGTTAGTACCCTGTCCATGAGGTGATGTGATGTGATGTGATGTGATGCGATTTTGATTTTTAACGTAGCTTTAACAATTTTTCAGTCATATCGCTACAATGCGAGGCAGCTGTTAGTACCATTTTTGTAAGTCTTTGGTATGACTCGGCCGGGGATCGAACCCACAACCTCCCGCATCCGAGCCGGGTCCATGAGGTACGAGTAAGGGTACTAATATTAGTACTAATCTGTTATGTGATATCAGAGACTAAAAACGGGCATCCGCAGATTTATTTTTCATGGAGGGGATGGCAAACTTTGATTGGTCAGCTATTAAGTTTTAAGGCGGTTGGACCAGATATGTTTAGAGGTGAAATGGGGGGGGGGGCGCCCATGATACAAATGACCATTTCATTTAGCTCAGATCTGTTTAGTCATGTCTTTCTCTATCTTTAAAGAAATCTCTATCTTTAAAGGAGAATTTTCGTGACATTACTCGGACGCGCAAACAAGCCAGGAGAGACAAAGTATCGCTGTAGCTGCCTTTTATTTGAAGAGCGCAATAATAATTATTAATTTAATTTTGAGTTCTTAGGTCTTCCGTGGAATATTTTTCCCGAAGAACAGTGTAAACGGACCGTAACTCAAAGACTTTTTTCAAAGTTCACGGAGGAAATATATGTGGTCAAAGAAGGAATATAGCAGGTGCTATATCATTGTTAGAATATCAATAAAAAAGCACAGAGATATAAACTAGTATGATATTCTTTCTATATCTATTGAACGAACACTATTCTCCTACAAGTTCAGACATAACTTTTGGCGAACTGATTGCCCATAGTGAAATCTACTATTTAATTCACAATCATAGGGTATAAGTACCTGTACTGAATGTCCATCATCTACATCTTGTAGAAGTTCCGTTTAGTTAAGTCCATAATTATAATCTGTGGTAATCCATTTGCAGATACATACTCCGTTGTTACACGTTCAGCGACTACAGTAACTAACTGTGTAACAAAGTACGAATGTAAAGTATGGTGGTCTCTTCGCGCATTAGTTGTATTGCTAACATGTTCAGGTTATAGGCATTCAGTATAGCAAGTCTATTATTAAACATTTATCTCATTCTTGCTCGTGAATGCTAGTACAAGAAGTGACGACGCAGAATTAGTGTGACACTTGGCCTTGATCTATACAGATGAATAAAAAGGATTGTAATATAAAATTTATCAATATAACGTCTCAGAATTATTTTAAAGTATGGCTGTCTCGCAAAGAACGCTGCTTTTAGATAACAGTACTGTCAAATTTATTTCAATACAGTATCTGTAATATTCGACAACGAGATGGTGGAAGAATAACTTACAAAGAGAAAAATACCTTTTTGTCTACAGATTTTGAAGTAGTACACAACAATGTTGAGTTAATATGCGATTAAACAAAGTATCTGTGACACAACTCAATAATCCACTGAGTGGCAAGGGTACGTGGATTTTATTCATAACTTTGAGATGCTAAATAATAAGCTGTTTTGTTCACAAACTGTTTGTAAATATAATACATTTTAGTCAGACAAAATTGTTAAAGCTACGTTAAAAAAAAAAATCCGAATCCGAAAAGTAGTCAGACCTGAAAACAGTGAAAGTAGAGCCTATGAGAAACGTATGGAGGCTTGTACTGGCCATTTTATGAAAGCACAATGAAACAACCGTACACATCTTTTTTGAAATAATACTTATAAGAATGATGTTCTTGATAAGCAATATGATGTTCTCCAAGCTGAACAGTTTGAATCATTATATATATATATATATATATATATATATATATATATATATATATATATATATATATATATATATATATATATATATATATCCGTCTGTCTAGCTATCTATCTAGCGAGCTACATACCTGCTTACCTGCCTGCATTCACTTTTAAGTTGGTACTACAACTATAACAAATTCATTTTAAAAAAAACAAACTGTTGGCAAATCCTTATTTATGACATACAATATGCAACGTTACAGGATTGCCACCATACTCTACCATCTTCTGTGCTGACTCACATAAAGCAGTGAGTTGCGATGTCAGTTAGGTGCCACTTCGACACCTTAGGTTTATCGTTATGTAACCATCCAAAGTATATACAAACCGTTTGATATGAAACATGCAGCGGTGTATTAGTAATTTTTATATATATATATATATATATATATATATATATATATATATATATATATATATATATATATATATATATATATATATATATATATATATATATATATGGATTAAAAGGCTGCTCCGGTAGCGTCCGCCTCGGATGCGGGAGGTCGCGGGTTCGAATCCCGGCCGTTTCACACCAAAGACATAAAAATGGTACTTACAACTTCCTCGTTAGGTGCTCAGCATTAAGAGGTTAGTTTTAGGACTGAGCGGCCTAGTGTCAGTATAATGTGAATGCGTGGGACATCATGCTACATGTATGTGGCATGATGCCCCAGCGATAGACATCACTTTAAACTGTCACATTGCAGACATCGTAGGGATATGACTGAAATAAATGTTAAAGCTACGTTCAAAATCCATATCACACACACTGTATTAAAAAAGAAGTTCAAAAGTAATAGTTGTTGCAGCGCATTAAATCTTATATAACAGAATGAACCGAAGCATTTTAAAATCCACCGTATTTGCTCGTTATAAATTAAGTTTCAAAGCCAATTTATGCACGCAGTTTGTTTATTTAAAAAAAAAAAAAAAAAAAAACAAACACTTTTTTACACCATTTGCACCTCTGTTGTGAAAACGATTATCATTGACATAACCAACTATCAGATGTCTCAGAAAATGTAATCATATATGACTCATATGTTACCTCCACTCGACTTCACATGTACACCAGGTAAATGCATGTGCTATAATGTTCGTCAAACTTAACCAATGTCTTGAGCTGGTATAAACGTTATATATTCAACATATGCATGTGCCTCACTAAGGGTGAATGTGTACTAAATGAATCAGAATCTCAAGAAGCACGAATTCTCAGTACTACAAGTCGGTTTGAATATACGGATATTTAGAGGCTGATTATTATCCTGATTTGAATACTAGAGTCAATTTTTTTAAGTACTCAGCTAATAAATGTATGTTACTCAGAATCTATTGAAGAAAAAAATACTGACACAAGCATACAAGTAATCGAAGTATCATCACATGAATTCAGTTTCAAAATATTTGTACGCCTGGCGCAAAATTCTAAACATTCATCGCATCTTCGTACGGGAGATGGTAGACAGTGGATGATTACGTCACGATAAATCCATCTGGATATTTTGTGGAGTGGTGGGAGAACCCAAAATATACGGGGAAAGTTTGGTGTGGTTTTGTGGGGGTTTAAGGGTTTAACGTCATTTTACAGTAGAAGCTAAGCACGGCTGCCAGTATAATTTCGTGGGGAAAGAAATTGGGAAGGACCACCGACCCACAAAAATCTACTTGTCCAACTGGAACTCAAGCGGACAGTGATGAGATGTGCCAGTTATATATATATATATATATATATATATATATATATATATATATATATATATATATATATATATATATATATATATATATATATATATATATATAAAGAGAGAGAGAGAGAGAGAGAGAGAGAGAAATTATATTAGTTGATAAAATTATCATATGGTAAATGCAAATAAAGACATGGTTCTAAAGACATTATACAGTAAGTACGTCATACTCACTGACCCCATATTTATTTTTGTACGATGGGGTGGGTGTGATAATTTTAAAGAAATATCATTTTTAGGAGTACATTAGTTAAGACGGGGTATTATGCAGGTAATATCCACGTAATTTTGCTCTTGTTCACAGACATATTGTTCTTGTTCACAGACATATTGGTACTATTTGATTTACTTTAAAAGTGTTGAATTTCTGCCAGTAGTATGTTGTAGCATTTTAGTTCCGGTATCTCACACGTTACACCAACAGTTGGTTCTTATTCCCAGGTTATACTTATTTTATTTTTATGAACTTGAAATTGAATAAAATTGGTCAGCAAAATTTGTACGTCTACAAACGAGAGTCTGACATTTGCATTGCTATGAATTTAAATTAATGAAACAGACAAATTTAGTATGTACATACTTACAAATTTCCTATTATTAAATATAGGAGTTATAATTTAGAGTATTTACAACAATGTCGTCAATAAACTAGACTCAATCGCCCGCAATGAACACACCACAATGTTGAGTACGTTTATATGGTTAATATCAAGTATACCAATCAAGTTCACCCTGCTCGTTCTCTCTCTCTCTCTCTCTGCCTCTCTCTCCCCCACCCAACCCAACCCAACCCCCCGATTACTGCTGGGTTATATAGGTTCTCATCATTGCTGATCTTATCACTTAGGAGATTATGTATTCTTACTGGGTCAAGGTTTCCTCTCGAGTCATCCTATATTGTTCTCAACATGGAAAATGTCCTATTTAATGTCTGCATTGGAATGTGACAATGAAAGTGCAACTCTGCTAATTCCATCAGCCTGTGGGTTGGTTCAGATTGTTGATTACCTGCCAGAACTGCTTAAGACTGGTAATGTCTGGGTTTAATTCTAATACTGTTTTAATGCCAGTAAGAGTCGTCAGATCAAGCAGAAAGAAATATATTATACCACCACTCCCTAATTTGTGTACGTCTTTGTTGGTATTACTATCGCCACGCTTCAATAATGATAAACAAATCAGATAATGACTATCATTTATTAGTATTATAAACTGAGACAAAGACCCCATTCATCCCATGCATTACGGAATACAATGGGGGATTATGTGACTTGTATTTTAGTTTGGTCTACATTCATGTTTATAATAGAGTAAGTCAAGTTCAGTGGTGTTTATATAAGTTTACAAGCTATTCATGACAATCAACCACCTGAAAAATGCCCAACTCTGAAACTTAAACCAACATTGCCAGATCAGAATTCTGGCAACAAAATTCTTCAAAATTAGGAAGGACACTGGTACAATGAAATCTACAGGCATTGATAACATGCTTCCTAAAATATTTAAATTAAGTGCAACAATTCTATCCTCAGAAATTATCCTACTTTTTAATACTTGTATTGACAAATGGAATTTTCAAGATCATCTTCAATAAGTGTATGTAACCCCAATTTACAAACGAATCTGAACCTATGGAAAAGGTCAGCTTTTTAAACTGCTAGACCAAAATGCATGGAAGGTGTCTGTTTACTCATATCAAATTGCATTTTGGTAATATTTTTCATCGCTTTCTATTTGCTTGTAGAAAAGGGTATGGGTGGAATTGGTGAAGGACAGGAGAGGCACCCTGGACAATGGTTTCAGTATGTGTGAAATATGAACCTATAACTTCAAGGTCTCTGACACAGCTCATCATAAAAAAATGAAAGGCTATACTATTGACCTGAACTTGATCAAAGTAATTGGAAACTATATAACCAAATTCAATATGTTCAACTGCAATCATCATATAACAACTATGATAATTGACTCCAAAGGAATACCACAAGGCTTAACCCTGGGACCTCACATATTTAATCTTTCTAAATAACATTTTCTACTTCATAAAACAAAAACCACTATATAATAATGCTGGTGACACCACCATAAGTTACATACAAAAAGATCCAATTAATTTATTATTTAAAAATTCAAAATGAGAGCAAGATACTGACCGACTGGTTTGCAATCAATGGTTACAGGTATATGAATCAACCCTCTGATATTCAAAGTCATTTTCTTGGCTAAAAGGTGCAGATTTTAACCAAGTTTACGACAGAAGACCATGAAATACCATCCAAGCACTGTGAAACTCCTTGGAGAAGATAATGATTCTCAATTAAATTTTAGCAACCACATGTTTAACATCTGCCAGAAAGCAGTGAGACAGTCAAACATTTTATAACATATCATCCACAACCTTTCCATCAAAACAAAACTACTGATCTACAAATGATTAATAGCCTAAGCTTCGACTATTGCCACATTTAATTTGCATTTGCTTTAGTAAATATAAAATTTGAGAAAATACAGTGTAGGTCACTAAATGTATGTTTGATGACTTTAATAGTTCACATGACTCTGCAATGAAAAACAAATATTCCTACTCTAGATATTAGTAGATTAAGATAAAAGGCAACTGCAGTATATACGATTCTTCCTAATTACTAGATTAAGAAATGGCAACGACAATTTTAGACCATACAAATTTTGTTGAAGTACGAAGGGTAATGACCACGAGGTATGGTAAGCTCTTTCAGATTCGACACTTTAAAGGTCTGGAACCGTCTGTCCAATGAACTGAGAACAATACCCAATTTCAAACCACACTGAATCAGACATTATCCAGGCTATGTGTATATGTGCTTTATGTCTCTCTATTTAGCAGTCAGCACCATTTTCACTATAAGGTTACTCTCTTCCCTGAGATGAACCGACTTAAATCCTGCATCCATAATGCCTTCTTTTATTACTCACCTTTTTTAGATTTAAATGTTTATTATTTTTAATTTTGTTTAAGTCTTTAATTTCTATTTTTGGCAACTTCACTCTCATGATGTCCTATTTATCATCCGATGTGTATCTTGATTTGCATGCTTTATACTGTCTTTTAATATGTTATCATTGACAATGTGCATGCTTTTAACAGTACAGTTATCATAACCCTAATTCAAGTATTGCGTTTACCATTATCTGTGCTGGTACATGTGTTCATATGCATACAAAATTGTGTCATTGCATGATATCAATTGTTGTAGTGTTTTTTCATTTGCTGTTGCCACTAGCTTTGTAATGTTTATGTCTATTGTTTTACTGTAAATATGTACCATTGTGTCAGCCTATTCTGCGCACAGGGGCTCGTATCGTTGCTTACACTTGACCTGTCATACATGTACTATATAATAACTACAAGGGAGGACACTTGTCTCCTTGCTCGCGCGACCTATTTAAGAATAAACGCTGATATTTCAAGCTACGCCTTGCGTAGCTTAATACATTTGGTACGGATTTTTAGCTCAGGCATTCGACTGTGTATCCCTATCAAAAGTTTGACTTAAAATCATACCTTTAAGGAATGCCAAATCATTTTCCCACGGTACCGCTCGACATGGCCTTGATCGCTCCCGCTTAATATGCGAAAACAACGTTCTGAATTGAATACTACCTTCTCATTGGCCAACTGAAAATAAATTATAAATAAATACAGGACGATATTTTCTTTTAACCAATAGAGGACATTATTTCATTCAGCGCTTTGTTCTTGTATATTAAGCTAGCGCGATAGGTAGCTTCTACCAACCCACTGACATCAATGTCAAGTACAGCCAGATGTGCAGAGCAATAAGTGACCTATATACCAGGTGTAAAGATAACCATCAACCAAGTATTCATTAATACAATCAACGTAATAGGCTGCGTACCAACATTTGACTTTCCTACCTGGCTAGAAAACACCCTCGATATCTTTTGCACCAACTGACCTTCATTCGTAGATTATGCGTCCCGCTCCCAGCCCTCAGTGACCATGATATTGGCCTTGCTGACACCAGTTTTACCTGCTAGGCGCAAACAAACGTGTTGACTCATTTATCTATGGAAAAAGGCAAACACTCAATCCATGGTATCAGAAAATAACCATATTTCAGTTGGCTTTGTCTTAGAGCATAGCTCATCAACAACAGTGAGCACTCTATGGACTATCTTCAAACCTAAATGTAGAGAAACCACCAACACCTTCGTATCCTCTACACATACATCTACATGCTTTAATCAAACATGGTGTAACCGATCTATACGTCACCTGACAAGAAAGCATGCTCTAACAGACTGCAAATAGACTGGGAGAGATACAAGGAAATTCAGAAGAACATCCAATCAGCATGTAGGGACGCCCACAACAATTACATCCACGACATGGTTATCGAGCTGGGCACTTTAGAACAAGAAGCTCTACATTTACATCAAAAACATGAAGTGTCACAGCTCTAGTGTGGCTCTATTGAGGAAGGATGGTATTACATATTCTGACACCAAAGACAAAGCTGAGATCCTCAACAATCAATTATCTTCGATTTTCACTAATGAGGTCTGTGACAACCTTCCTCAGGTACGATCAATTTCTCCAACTGCTTCTTCAATCCTTATTCAAGAATAATGGGCGACGAAACTCCTAGAAGTTCTGACCCCACATAAAGCAACCAGTACAGACCAAATCTCATCACGATTCTTGAAGGAAAATGCACCAGCCATTACACCAGCTCTCACCCTAATCTTTCAAGCATCACATGATCAAGGTCAAGATCAAGAAGATTGGAAAGGAGCATACATCACTCCATTATTCAAGAAGGAAGACAAGAGTAACGCTGCCAACTATAGACCAGTGTTCTTGAAGTCAGTTTGCTGCAAGGTCATGGAACATATTGTCCATATTGAGTCACTTTATGAAGCATCTGGAGCAAAGTAACATCCTTTGTGACCAACAAAATGGCTTCAGAAAGAAAAGATTGTGTGAGACCTAGCTAATTTCTACTGCTCATGACCTTGCACTCGGATTAAAGAGTAAACATCGGACAGATGCAATCTAGCTGGACTTTCAGGACACCAATCGATAAAGTGTCGCATCAACGCCTTGCAATCAAACTGCAACACTATGGCATCAGAGACCCAATGCTTACATGGATACAGAGCTTCCCAGCTGATATAAACCAACAGGCCATGCTTGACAGGTTTGTATCATCAACCTCCCATGTAAACTCAGGTGTCCCACAGGGAACAATGCTAGGGCTTCTCTTATTCCTAGTATATATCAACAACCTGCCATCAAGCGTTTCCTCCAGTTAGACTATTCGCCGATGTTTGTCTGCTATATAGAGCCATTAATTAACAACAAGAATTCAGCAAGTAACAGGAGTGGGAGAGAAAATGGCTAATGAATTTCAACCTAAGTGTGAACAAATACGCATAACCAGTAATAGAAAAGTCATTAACACCTATTCTATCCATGACCAAATCTTGAACAAGAGCAACAGAGCCAACTACCTTGGTGTCATCTTGGACAGCAAACTATCATGGAACTCCTACATAGATTCCGTAACCAAAACCCCAATCAGATGACATCTTTTCTGCAAAGAAACCTCTCATCCTGCCCAATACACATCAAGACTTGCGGCTACAAGATGCTCGTATGACCAGATTTCCAATACGCTTCTACGGTATGGGACACACACTCCAGAACCAATGCAGCCAAACTAGAAATAGTCAATAAGTGGGCAGCAAGAATTTGTCACAGCGACTATCGACAAACCTGTAGCGTTGCAACAATGCTGAAAGACCTTCAATGGGAAGACTTGAGAAGTCGGGGTCAAATGAACAAGATCATCTTGATGTACTGGATCATTAACCAACTGGCTGAAATACCAACAACAGGTTACTTGATCCTCGTAAAAGCAACAACCACAGGTCATGCCAACAGATATAGGGTACCATACTTTTCCGTGGACACATATAAGAACTCCTTGTTCCCCCACTGGCATTCGTCTTTGGAACTGCTTGCCAGCAGCAGCCATTACAGCGACTTCCATTGATACCTTTAAGAACCACATCGGCACTGCAGGTCCCATGTCTTAAAATGTACACCGTGTGTTACTTTATCTTGTTTTTAATATGTACAAAGAGCCTTCCTTCACACATATACATACTTCACCACAGCTTGTCTATGCCTGCATATTGGCCAAGGACTTAATTGGAAGATAATCCATGTTAGAATGTGGTTTTGTTGTCTGGGATCTGTACTACATTAAGGATGTTGATAGAATCGAGAAGGTTCAACACCAGGCAGTATGACATGATGTCTGGTGACATAAAAACCAGAGAAACAGGATGCATCACCAAAATGTTAACTAACATGGATCTACCAACACTCCAATAGTAGGATTCATTTGACATATCTCTATAAAGTAGTCGAGGAGTTTAGTGCTAGCTCTCTCACCAAATAAGTTCTTACAAACCATTAAGACAAAAACGCCAGGTTAAAGCCAAATCATTTCCAAATTTTGAAAGTATAAACAGAGTAGAAAAACTACATGTAGTATCAAATAATGTAGATGTTTTGTTTCTGAGCAATTTAGAACAGATCAATATAGAAATTCTTTCTTCGTAAAAACAATTATGGACTGGAATCATCTGAGTGACAGTGTTGTGTATGAACAATCAGTGGAGAGCTTCAAGACAGCTCTCGAACAATACTACAAACTTTCTAGTTCGCTCTCTCTTCCAGTACAAATTTATGACATAACTGGCCCTGCACTGTATACACTCAGATTCAGATTTCGACGATTAGAAATAGGACCACACTGAATGTTGCTAAATGTTTGGTGGTAATTTACCGTGTTATTAGTTTTCATGGATTGGTTTATATGAAAGATTAGTGTTGGTGAATATGGCATGTATACATGGGCTTTTTCTACATTTGATTATATGGTGTGTCGAATAGGCCTTGTACAAGGAAAGAGTTGACATTTGTACAATTAGTTATATACATATTAGTAGTAATTTGGTGAAATTTTGCAGAATTTGTGATATAGAGTTATTGATATTGTGTTGTGTGTGACATTTGAAGACTGGGTAAATCAGTTTTTATTATTGCATAGAGTAGTCTAGAGTTTTGCAAAGACATAGGGAGTTTTAGAAAGCAGGATATAAGGGAGGTGGCTTAATAATAATGGTGGCCTACATGGGCCACCAATTCAAATATTGACCTACTAACAATGTAAAAGTGATATGCAAAACATTATACATAAACTAGACAAGTCTGTTATTTATGTTTTTAATTTGCCACTTTTAGGGTGCATGTAATGTCAGTGCCCAACAATAATTTATTAGGATTCTGGCTGGGCTTGGTAATCGCTGTCCACTGCATATATCAAGTACCTTGAACAGCACATGTGTTCCCATAGAGTGGTCAAGTTAAAGAAAATAAACTATGGTAACAGCAGATATCAACAGATCATGGATGGGTCACCACTGTGCTCTCCTTCCTTTTGAAGCCAGGAATGGAACCTGTGAGCACAAACTTAGATGTGAAGTTGATGTGTTACCATTATAACATTCCGACCTTACAGTATTTTCATATACAAGAATTTCAGATACTCATGTCATGTACAAGTGACTTTCATTTGGCTAAGTACCAGAGAGTTACATGATACACAATGGCCAGTATTATTACCATCTCCCCATTTTTCTTTTTATGATTAGTAATGTATTCATGATAACAAGAGATCCATTGCATGAGTTTGCAAATTAATATGGGATATGCGCCAGGAAAGGGCAGATATTTACTCATAGTTTTATGATGAATGCTATGAAGGGAGATACTAAGATTTATGTTCAAATCACCTCTTACATGTAGATCAACACAAACAAGATTGGTTATCTAGAAGAAATCTCCAAAGAAAAGTTTTTAAACATTTTATTAACTGGTATTCAAATGGGGAAATTACTTAATACAAAATTGTACTTTCGTATCTTGAAATTTATGATGCTAAGCTATAAATTACATGTTGAAAATGGTAAATCTAATAAAATCCATATGAGGAAAAAAAAATTACCAAATGTCAGAATGATGTTTTGGGTAAAAAATTCCATTACCTTGATAATCATGTTTTTTCCTCCTCTCTCAATTTTGTATCTTCCCTTATTAATATACTATTATGATTTTGCATACAACTGAATGCTGTATTTGATTCATGTAATGTAATGGTATATATCATTCCTGTATATCCCTAATACAATATTTGGGTTGAATTGACCTGACCGAAAGAAGCATTTGGGCCAAAATGACCCTAAACAAAAATAAATCCCGCTTAAGGTTTCAACAAGTGAAGCATTTTGGTTTCTTAGTAACTTCAAAAAGGTATATGAATCGATGCAAGTTTTATGAATGGTGCATTGAGTGTGCAAACAAGATAAATGTTATGTGGATAAAGTCATTTATTTTATTTTTTTAACATCTTAGCGGAGCATAGTTTGAGCATTGCATATACAGATATTACTGTATGTTGGGTATTATTAATGTAGTTTTTCTTCAGAGAAATTGATACCAAATTTAATAGAAAAGTCATATATATGCAAGACAGTTACTTTTCCATAAGTGAATATAAATATTAACCAGACTTATTCACTGTATGCCCTTTGCATCCAATTCAGTACTAGGATGCATATATCACTGTAGGATGGAACAAATCTATTTTTCCTTGTTTTCTGACTTGTCAGATATGACTTTAGGTACATTTTAAGTGTAGGATTAATCCTGTAGCTGCATGTTACTGTCATTAACACTGACACTCCTGCCAAATGATATATGTCTTTGGTTATTTTTGGCTGATATGTGTTAAGAAGCTATTATTTGCTTTGATTTATTAGAGCAGACCAGAAAAATGTAACTTACCGACCCACAGATGTATTCATTTTTTATGAATTTTGATACTGGACAGGTAGATGTGGCATAAAATGTGTGCATAAAATTGTCCCATGCACCCTTAATGACGACTATTCTTTTTCTGTTGGTTTAGTGAACCACATCTGTCATTATTTTCTGGTTCTTTGTATGTATGTATTAAGTAATTACTTGTATTATGCATTAAGCTCGTTATGCTACATTCCTTTGTCTTTTCCCCCCATAACCCTCACTGATGCTGTATAGAATATGATATGCATCGATTGTTACAGCTTTCTTGCATCTCTGAGTTAGAACTAGCTGCATTGGGAAGAGTAGCATACAAGAGATTGCAAGTAATGGTGGCTTAGTGGTTAGAGCATCTGCCCTGGATGCAGGAGATCTTGGGTTTGAACCCCGGCTGAGTCATACCAAAGACTTCTAAAAATGGTACTAACAGCTGCCTCGCTAGGTGCTCAGCATGAAGAGGTTAGTGTTAGGACTGGTTGGACTGTTGTCAGGAAAATGTGACTGGGTGGGACATCATGCTACATATCTGCAGCATGATGCCCCAGTGCTAGACATCACTGTAAACTGCGACACTGCTGACACTGTAGCGATATGACTGAAAAATTGTTAAAGCTATGTTAAAAATCTAAATCACACACACACATACAAATAATGGGTATCATAATGTAATTTCTTGCTTTTTTCTGTGTGTTCGAAGCTCAGCACTCCTATTTTAATTAATGTTCATATTTCAATACAGATGCACAAAAACATTGCATAATGTTTTGTCTAACATTATCAAAGCAATTGAGCTCCATGGGAGCAGATACACTTAAGAGAAATCACAAC
Source organism: Sinohyriopsis cumingii (assembly GCA_028554795.2). Taxonomy (NCBI): domain Eukaryota; kingdom Metazoa; phylum Mollusca; class Bivalvia; order Unionida; family Unionidae; genus Sinohyriopsis; species Sinohyriopsis cumingii. The sequence continues at coordinate 51,824,982 of CM068831.1, forward strand.
TAAAGATGCTGTTATGAATGGTGACATTTTGTAGGCCATATTTTGGGGAAAAAGAATAAAGGTTAAAGCACACTGATTTATCTTTCTTCCTTCATGATCCCACAGTAAAGTTGAGGTCATATTCAGTTACTGCTCTTATTAAGACTTGGTATATTAGACTATTTGCTTTAATTTAAAGAAAAACCAAGGCTGAAGCTGATTCATATTAAACCAATGTCAACTAGCATCCACACATTTTTCATTCTTCTAATTACACGTTCAAATGAATTCTTATACAAATCAGATCTACCATGTACTCTGATATTGTAATTGTGCCATGAGGGGCTATCTAAACAATCAGCAAGTGAATCAACTGAAAATATATTTTCAAAGTTGATCCATGTGTAAAACGAAACATCTCGCCCAAACACCTGGAAATTAATGATATTTTGACAACATGCCTTTTTGGAGTATTTCCATTTTGTTGATGTGGTTGTAAGTTGACTAATGCAAGTGATCCTTGATGCTTCCACAAATGCAAATACAACTTAAATATTCCACATAAATTTATACCATATATTGTTAATTTTGATCAGAATTTTCTTTGATGGCAATAGTAAGGCAGAAATAGAGGGCTTGTTTTACATTATTTTAAATATTTTAAAACTGTTATTCTGCCAAATGGTGTAAGAGCTGTTTTTGACCACTGGTTTAATAATTGTTTTATTTCTTTAATTGTATTTTCATATTTGATTTCTAACATTTTATGATTTTATTTCAAGAATATTTGAAAATCTTACACCAGTAATGTAGACTCACTGTCTTCACAATTTATTTGATACTGTAACTGTGACAAACTCTACCATCACTTTCAATCTTGCTTCAAAACCAGATAACGTCAAGTTTATCAATTTTGATGCAAAATCCAGACAATAAAAGATTAAAGGTATACTTCCAGGATTTACTGTTCACATCCAGATTAAAAAGGTTTCGTTTGTATATTGAGAGATCATATATTTTCTATAATTCATTTTTGTATTCCTTTAATATTTGGAATACTTCTTACCCCATGTGCAAGTATCTATATGGAGATAAGAGTTCTCACTCTTTGTAATACCTGGATCAGATGTTACTGTTAATTGTAACACATGACATGATGTTATCAACAGTTGAAATCCACTTAATAACAGACTCTTCAAAATTGACATTTTAATAAATTATATGTTTAACAGAGAATATTCATATATATTACTAATTTGCAAAAAATATACCATACAAAACAGATCCTTGCATCCCAAACAAGCAATGGTAAACTATGCTTCAGACTATTGCAATACATTATTATGAATGCCATAACTTAAAGAAGATATCTCTTCATACAGTCATTATTATTAATTTTACAATGTTTAAAGAAAATACCTGCATCTATTGCAATTGATATTTACAAGACAACAATACTGAATCAGTATACATGTTACAGAGTACTTTTCTATGTACATGATGTGGTGCTAAAAAAAAAAAAGATACCCCCAAAAAAAAAAACAACAAATCACTACTCAGGTTGTTATTTAAGCAAATCTGCCAATACTTAAATGCAAGTATAAGCCAAAGTAAAAATATACTGAATCATACTGAAACAACAATTAAAATATCAGTCATGGCATGGAGAGCAGGGAATTATATGGATTAAGGGAGACAACTCTATTATTGCCCTGTTCTAATATATTTCTTGTTATGATATTTGAAGGTATTATAGTGTTTAACTGATACATTAATAAGTATATTCTTTATAGAGTACACACACACACACACACATATATTACTAATATGCAAAACGAGCAGAGGAAAAAATCGTTTTACACTGTTGTACTATGTTATGATGAATATTTCGACTTTGAAGAGCCATCTGTTGAAGCTACCAATTTCATAATGCTTTAAGAATTTATCTGTTACAATATTTATTCACATAAAAGACAAACATACTGAATCGGTATACATATTAATGTGTAATATTTTTCACTGGATAAATTTGTGGTAATCCAAAGAAAGACCCCCCCCCACCCCAAAAAAAACAAAAAAAACAACACCACTGTAACAAATATCTCTTTAGGTTATCAAAGCACAGCTGCTGATTCTAAACTGTGAGCACAAGTTGAAGCTAAAACATACTGAAGCATGCTGGAAAAGCATACAAATTGAATTTCCTTACAGAGTATATAGTGCATAAAACAAACCTAAAAGAAACAGGAATTTGTATAATAAGATCGGTAACTGTACATAGTTCTTATGTAGAACAACAAAATTACTATTCAGGTTGTTATTAAGGGAGGTGGCACCACTCCCTTCCCCAGGAACAACTAGCAGGCTGTGGTGCAGTCAGAAAAAAGTGGCACATGCATAACTGTGCACATGCCACTATAATTAAACTCAACAACATTAAACTAAAACTGCCAGTGCTAAAATGGAGGCATCAAGCCAGAGTAAAAACTAGTTAATGTTGCAGCAACACACAAATGTCTTATAGAAATGTACATAATTATCGATAGCAAAGCAAAAAATGCAGATATACATATCATGAAATTGTGTCAGCTACAAATAGACATTTAGCTAGAACTCCAAAGAGGAAAAAAAGATTAAAAAATATTAACATTGCAAACAATAATCCCCCAGAACATCATATAGTCAGAGTCAGTAATGTGGCAATTCCTGTTAGTGTGTATTAGGAGTTTGTATAGGTGAAGATATAATATAAAGCCCTTATAGGACTCACGGTACTAATTCAACTCCAATGGTAAACATATGGAAACAATATCATATTCAAAGTTCAATAACTTAAAATTTCTGGGTGCTGATAATGACACCTATAATTCTTCATGCACATCTAACCTTGGTGCAAGCTTATGTGTGGAGAACACCATATGACCCGCGGCACTTTGTTTACATACATGTGCATGAAACACGTGTTATTGATTCTGCACCAAATGAATCAGGTGCTACTTTCAGTATTGAGTACTCCTGAGTCAAGCCTGTAAAAATGCTAAAATTGCATCAGTAGAAATTTGTCAATATTTTTTTTACATTACATATAGGATAAGCTCTCAAAAGATGTTTTTCCTAAAATTTTAATTTTCATTATTAACCAATTATGGACCACCAAACCTGTAAATACTCTATTATTTCTTCACCCATTTCTAGACTGGTTCACAGTTCTTCCGTATAATTAGTACCGTGTGACCTATAACCAGATTTAAATTTTTTAGAAAAAGTTGTATTTTACTCCTTGATATTAGAGCATAATTGTAAGAAAGAATTGGCCATGCTTGTGCATGGATAATAGTGCAATAGCATTTTATGTGATACCAATATCTATAGTCAAATTGCATCCGCATTACATGTTGCTGTGTTGTATTGTACTTATTAGTGGTTTATTCTTGTTATTAAAATAACTGTTTTCTGACTTTGTATCTTCATGTTATCTTTCTATGGCAGGCATGCTACACAAAAGAAACACAAACATGCTGACATCAGCAAGTATGACACCACAGGGTATCAAATTACATGACGCATTGTATTTTCATCTCTCACTGGCTATAAGACAAATGTTTAAATTTCAAAATTGCACTTCTTTTCTTGCTGACTCTCACAGAAATAAGATGCAGTGCATCCCTATTCACATCAATCAAACAAAACAAATAAGTGTGCCACATGACAGGTCAAAATGATAAGAGGCCATTGCCGTTTTGTGACTAAAACAAATACACACACCCATGAAGCATCAAGAGATGCTGACATTCCAAACTTATTTAAACTATCATCACATGTGATTCATGACCCCCAAATGTTAATAAAAAGGTATAAAAGCCAAGGAAAAGTTCCATAAGCGTTATTATACTGAATAATTAAATAACATAGTGCTACTTTTTAGTATAAAACTATGGGGAAGGGTGAGGAAGCAAAGAATAGACAGAGTAATTTCTTCAAGCCTGGTAATGTTCCCCACAACGGGGGGGGGGGGGGAATGTGTATCAACCCAAATAACGCATCAACATGAGGTATGTTACATAAGGACAACAAGAGACAAATTTGAAAAAGCTATCCAAAGTTCCTATAATGCTGATATTGATGTTGGAGACAGAAAGTGTATGCACAAACTGTTATGACTCAAGCTATTAAGTATGCTGGAGGTGGAGAAATGTGTGAAAAACTCTGCTATGCCAAGACAAGTTCATGTCTCTATGCAATATGCAGACACTGATAAAATGTATCACTGCAAAAACTACTTGTTAAATTTAAGTAATAGAACTGAATTGCATATTGAAGTTGTCTAATACATAAATATATACCTACATTTACCCAAAGCTCATAAAAAGTTAAGAAAAAGTCTCAAAATCATTACTTTGGCTACTTTCCACTATAAGCAGTGTTAAATTACTTACTTTTTAATATAAAGCTGAAAAAATGCATACATTATTGAACAAAAGAGAAACAAAGCAAACATTGCAATCACTCAATTACAGTCAAAGGGGAGGTAATACACCTTGATTTGGCAAACCAAATAGCAAGCTCTAATGTACAGCTAAATGATTCCTTACTATTACTTGATAGTAAGAACAGAGCAATGCAGGTTTCATAAATAGCTTTTGTTTCAAATATGAAACCATATTTCTGACATGAAGCTTGTTTTCATTTATTCACAGCAACATATATGGTGAACAAAACATATCGCTTAGTGCGCACAGTAAGGAAATGCTGAGATTTGGAATAATGTGTTCTAAGAGAACAAGTTGCAACACCCTGACTATAAAGGTTTTCTATCATGGGACTTGGTACATGAAGAATAAAGAGATCTGGTTTGGTGGGAGAGAGCAGTATGTTCACCATGCAGTTATACATCAAGAATGTTTCAACTGTATGAAGAGAGGCTGGGGAAGAAAAACTGCCTGTGTAAATATTGCAATAAAGATAGGACTTTTGCAGACTTATATTGGGAATGAAGGGTTGAAAACTACTATTTTAAGAGAAAATGTCCCTCCCTGCTCCCTCAACAAAAGGGATGCAGAAATGTTCCAATACTGTTTGCCCAAAAATGTAATGTACCAATATGAGAAACATGCTGAACATAGAATAGGTGTCAAGGAGTTTAATTCTAGGATAAGAAATAAGACAGGTATAATTGATATTCAATGTAACTTGACATATAATAATTCAATTACAGGTTGAGGCAATGCAGCATGTGCAGTTTTGTGCACAGTCCTTATTTTTACAATGTTCTCTGCTTTGATCTGCTGAGTGTGTCTCTAAAGTTAAATGATCAGTACTGATACATAAGTGATTGTGGCATAAGCGGCTTACATATAAAATCCACCCCCCACCCCCTCTTTTGGTATTGTTGCATATGTTAAATGGTATTTAACCATATAGGCCAATCTGTGGACACCAACATATGAAATTGTGCCATCAGGCCATACTATTCTCTTTTTCCCATAGCCTGAGCTATCTACTGCCCCTGTCCAATGTATACAACCCTTCCCATCTGTGTTTGGTATTGATTTCTTCTCCAAAATCACATGCAAACCATGAAAAAAAGACTCCATTATAATTGTCATATGTAAAAACCACCAAATTGATACACTGGATGCACGTTGTAACCATGGAAACAACAAGCTCCTATTATGGTATAGGTCGCATATAGGACTCACGGTACTAATTCAATTCCAATGGTAAACATATGGAAACACTATCATATTCAAAGTTCAATAACTTAAAATTTCTGGGTGCTGATAATGACACCTATAATTCTTCATGCACATCTAACCTTGGTGCAAGCTTATGTGTGGAGAACACCATATGACCTGCGGCACTTTGTTTACATACATGTGCATGAAACACGTGTCATTGATTCTGCACCAAATGAATCAGGTGCTACTTTCAGTATTAAGTACTCCCGAGTCAAGCCTGCAAAAATGCTAAAATTGCATCAGTAGAAATTTGTCAATATTTTTTTTACATTACATATAGGATAAGCTCTCAAAAGATGTTTTTCCTAAAATTTTAATTTTCATTATTAACCAATTGTGGACCAATAAGCCTGTAAATACTCTATTATTTCTTCACCCATTTCTAGACTGGTTCACAGTTCTTCCGTATAATTAGTACTGTGTGTCCTATATCAAGTTAGGGGAAATAACTCTCCATATGAACAATGCAAAAACTACATATAAAATTACAGTGCTGAATACGCTTCTGCCTGGTACTTAAATGATGCAGGGGATGTAGCTATTTTCAAGTACTTATCTCTTTATGGTATTAGTATATGTGTGCTTTATAATTCTTACTAAACCTGAATTCTTTGAAATTATGCTTTCCATGAAAATTAACAGTACACACTTATTTATAAGATCTAAGTCGACAAGATTTATCAGATTTCAAATTGTATGTCTTATAGTTTGCAATATTATGTTATGTAGAGAAATGAGACTGACTATCCAAATTATATGAAAGCAGGGTGTCAAGTGATTAGCTAAGGTTGAGCATTCTGGCTCTGGATAAGGAGATGACAGAGATACTCCCAAGGTGTGTGATCGCAAGATTCATGCAAAATATTTAGGAATTTGTGCATTTGGAAAGGAGTGATACATGAGAACTCCCTCAAATTAGTTTCAAGTCACATGTTTGCAAATGTACTCTGTGCAGTATTCAGTTTTATTCAGCTGTTCACCCTTAAAGTAGCAACAAATTTCAAGCCAGCAGAAATATTATAGTGCTTGTTGTGATGTGGGTTTCTTCATAACCATTTACACATCTTATTTCTTTGGCTAGGTATCAATAGCTTTTGAACTAAATATTTGATTAGCACATTGGACCTGTAACAATGATTCTGTTGTACACTGAACTTTGCATCATGGAAGCTTTACAAATGTGTGTTAATAATACAGGCTATCTAGAAGACCCAAAATGGCTGACTCCCAGTATAGTTCATATTTAGATGATGATTTTGCTTGACAAATACTGTCCGGTCATTGTGACGAAAAAGTGGTAATGGGGATCCTAGTGAATTTATTAGACCTCAAAATGGTGTTACATCCAAGTCAGATGTACATGTTAGAATACAGACAAAAACATACAGCATGCTGGTCAACTCCACATTTCAGTGTTATTCGAACATTAAATATAAGAAAGACAGACAAAAAAGTTAAATTAAAATACAGACAGTAGATTACACAATTGAGTGGAATCATGTGGTACAAAACCATATAGGACTAGTATGAAGGTTACATGTAAGATAAATCTAATAAATGAGAATCGAAAAATGAAATTAAGAAGTTAAGTTATTTATTTGAACAAAAAAGTATGTTTGAAAAAGTAGATTATGGCATTAATGGACTTAAAATCCTAATACAGCATTATTGAACAGTAAACCTGGCATAGAAGTCAGCAGAATACTAATTCAAGAAACTTAAACTAACTGATGTACATTAAAAATCTTATATTGGAGCAGATGTGCCCAAAAGACCATACCTGCGAGCTGTGGAAAATTGTACATAACAACCATAAAAAATGGGTTTCAAACTTGTTCCAGCTGGCTAAACTAGCTACGTATATACCCTTTCAGACAGCAGACTGAATGGGGGGTTCTCAATACAGAACAATATTCATACACAGATATAAAAAAACAGATTACGCTCAGCAACAGATCAATGCTTATAGAATTAGAGGCAACAATTTTTAAGATTTTGATTTCAATAGGGGTCTTACAAAGTGGAGTAGGAATAATGAGAGATGGATGTTGAAATGTTAGGTAAATACTGAATTATGGCAATTTCCTATTTTCATTCCTTTTTGTTCTGCTCCCACTTATTTTTGTGATAAGGGGGGAAATATCCCCTTATGGTAAAATCCTGGAGCATCTCTGGAATAAGAATATGTTTCACTCAAGAAAAGAAGACTAAACATAATCATATCAAAAGGGTTGCATAGGTTGGGTTTCTTAAGATATCTGCCTCCTTTGCCAAATTGTCCCCTTGCTTTTTTCATGACTGAAGGTAAATCTGTAGCCACCATGAGACTTTCTCCAAATTGTTGTCCATCTAAAAAATAAACAAATTTCACTATGATTGGTTGAAGCCCTTGTTTGTATTGGAGTAGTCAGTGAGCATGTACAAAGCACATGTTTTCATCATATTCTGACTTGAAGTGCGTTGATTCTATCTATTAGGTAAATATGAAACTCTTGGATTTATACCATCTGTTGCTTGTTTTTGGTTCAGCAGTCGTGTACAATGAACTTGCTTATCATTTCATGTTACACCACTTATTTCAACTGGAATTATACCAATTTTTTATTGTACCTCAACAATTTATTTCCTCAACAATTCTGTTGCTAGAGTATAAGTTGTCAAAAGTGGATCGTTCTTTCCTATTGCTATACTGATTGCCCTAGCCCAAACCAGAGTTAATCTGCTTTTAACAAACAAATGTATTGGTATTAATTGTAATAGCAGGCTCAACATTTTTACGACCTTGAGGTTGAAATACACTGTACTCAAATTAGTTCAGAAAGCTTGCTAGTGTTAACTATTCCCTTTTTCCTCTGACATTGTCTTGTTTTCACTGAGTATTGAAAGTACATCAGTATCACTTGTATTTTTCTTTCTTTTCTTCTCTGCAGGTCTCAATTTGCATAGTAGACTATTAGGATTAATTGATCAGTCATGTTAATAGAAGCACCAACTTAAGCCTCATCCAGACACTCTTCTTAATCGAAGTGCACAAGAGATTAACTTTGGACAGATTTAGCTTCTGAAAGAGTTGTTTTGTGGTATGTACTTATTACAACTAAGCAGCTGAATGCTTCCTTTTCTGAACTGAATTTTGTGCTGTCAATATTTGTCCTGTAATTTAACTTTCAATTTAGTATCATTTTGATAACTCTAATAATCATTAAGATTACTTGTGAGTGAATGGGAGTCTGAAAAGAAATGTATCTATTAAATTATGTGGAGTGTATACATACAAGAAGAGAAACAGAGAGGCCAATAATTTCCAGAAGCAATCTTCCTACTAAAATATGTCTGAATTAGTTGATTTTCACCTTCAGCCTTTTTGGAAAAAATTACCTTCATATATCTAATATGAAACAGACTATCTCCACAAGACACCAACAACTAATCTTCTAAATAAATGTCCTCACAACCATATATGTGTGTTCATCATAAACCAACATCCCAGCAAGAGAGGTAACACAGACTGCAAGGAAGCATTGGATAGTCAACCTGATCATTCGCCTCCATTATTATGTTTGGTCAAACATTAAACATTTTCTCAAGTTTAATAGTTCTGTACTCAACAACCAACACCTCCTACAAACTCACTAGACTACAATGGGCACTAAAATGGCACCATTGTATGCCATGGGAAGATTCGAGCAAAAACTTCTCAAGACAACCTGTATACCTCAACACTGATGTAGATTCATTGACAACACTGAAGCAAAATGAATTGAAAAATGCAACAATTCAATTTTTTATATATATTCACCACTAACTTCCATTCAACGATTGAACTGACATCGGGGTCATCAAACAGTGGTCCTGTATCGTTTTGGATACACAATCTAGCCTCCTTCTGGGGAACAGTGAAACTGACCTGAATTCTAAACATTCTGTTTCTCACCAGTATCTACTCTTAACCACCTGCCACCCCCATCATGTAATACAAATTATCCCTTGTAGTATAATTCTGGTACATACCACTACAAACATATATCCATGACCAAATCTTTCAGAGGATAAAAAACAGGGGTTAGCTACATGATCAATCAGGAGTTAGGATGTAAAGTAAAGAAAGCAATCTATATTCTGACACTGCATGATCTGTGCCACTCAATATACTGGCAAAGCCATTTATTTCAGAAAGTTATTGAATAATCAGAAAAGCCATATTTGCTACAAATCAACACAAAAGTCACTAACCACTATAGCTATAATGGACATTCAGTTATGTACCCTTGAGATGCTACCAATTGAATCAATCCTGGGGTCGGTCAACATAGAACGCACTTGTGAAGAACAATTCTGAACAATACAATTGAAAACTCTTGCGGGATTTAGCCACAAAAATCTAATCTCCCCATTGCAGTCTTATCAGAATTAGCCAGTCATCTGTTTTTCACCTGTATACAATTTTTGTAATAATGTTTACCCAAATAATGACATTATTTTTATTTTTAGTATTTTGGGATCATCATCATTATTATTATTATAATTCTTGTCCGTTGTCCTGATACACAATTCTCTTGATTTTTTTTTCATTTAGAAATTCCATGCATAACTTGAATGGTATATAATTTCTTTGGCAAATCGTGTAAATGGTGTTGATTTCTCATCATGCTGTGTTTCTGTCCATTGTTGACAACCTGGAATTAGGTAAAAACATGTTGATTCTCTTTGTGATAGACACAGTAACCCTATAGTTTATAACTGTTACACAACTTTTATTTTTATATCTCTTGTTGAAAATTCCCTTTAATGATTCTAACATGTAGGAGTCCAGATTTTTTAAAATAGATTTGTGGTTTAGCATTTGTTTTGAATATGTAAGCTGTTCTTTTGCCTGATGAGAAGCTTATTTTTCTTGAAAGACTGGGACACTGTTTTGAATTTACACCATATATATATATATATATATATATATATATATATATATATATATATATATATATATATATATATATATATATATATATATATATATATATATATATATATATATATATATATATATGTACACCACTCCCTCAATAATTCGCACCCTGATAACTCGCAAAGTATCATATAATGTGGGGTTGGACATGGATCCCATTTTTTTAAACCAGAAAATACCCCCAAAATTGATCCCTATTTCTTGAACTTTGAAGAAAATCGCAGTCAAAATTGGTAAATGAAATGTTGATATGGCTTGTTTTCTGGTCGAAAATGGTAGACAGGACCTAGAAATTTTAATCATTTTGAAATTATCAACTTTTAATAAGAAGTCATATAATTGCTTACATTTTCTTTCCAAATGACATTCTAAGTGCACTGTAATAAAAGATATTCAAGGAAATTTTGATTAATGAAAATGTCACTTATGCCTAGTGTAGGCAGTACGGTAATATTGAAATAACAATTAAATACTTTGTATTAAGTGAAATTTGTGTTCTAGTTCAATCTTTTAGTTCCTCTTTAGAGCAATCATCATAAATGCAGTGTGTAATTAAATGTAAAATGTGTTAATTTACAGTAACATCTATGACTTCAAGCGTTTCTCTGAGTACCTAATTAAGCGCCAACTGTATTTTGATAATTGACTTGCAGAAGTATTTATTGTATTGTTGCACTGAATTAAAAGCTGGCCTCCTTCATGTTATCATGTTAATTATGTCTTTTGAATCAAATAAAGGAGGTGGAATAAAAGAAAAGTTAAAAGGCTTAGATAAAACCTAGCAGCCCTAGTCGTATGTCGGATGAACTCACTTCAGTAGATTCATTATAAATATTATTATGTATGTAACATAAACTATCTTAAATTAACTGTGATCAAAGATAGCAGGGCTACCAAGTGAAATGAATACGTTGAAATATAAACCGCTTGGTTTCACAGATACAGCCCATTGTGGGCATGCGAGTTTCAGATAATTCCTGAACTGGCACCTAGAGATATCTTCAAGAATGATAAGAAGTTCACTATTACTTACAATGAAATTACGACATCAGTATTGTATTAATTAAACAATGCCAACAAAAATAAAATAATATAAACTGAGTTTCGACATAGATGATTGTCTCATGAAATAAATGTCACTAGTTTTTAAAAAAAGGAATCTTGTTTGGTGGTATATCAACGGTTAGTCTAGTTTCCTGCTTCTTTGTCTCCTGACTTGGCAGTATACTATTAAATACCACTCTGGAACCAGACTAATCAAGAAAACAAAAAGCAGTGATGTAATAAACAGATGTTATCGCATACACATAATACTGTTGCGGCTAGTTGGAACACTCTTTCACATGTTGGACATTTTGAAAATAGATGTTATTTATACAGAATAACGAACACCTTCATTAGAAAAGTGGGGTGCATAGACACACCGGAACGCAACGAAACGCAGGTGTAGTGTTAAATTTTGACCCTCGTTGAATTCTGCCCCTCCGGGTCTGCTTTTAACGTTGAAAGTTGACCCAGGGTCAGTTCTTAACGTTGAATTTTGATTTTCACAGTCGTTGAAAACTGATCGCAGCGTTGAATTTTGATCAGATTTCCGGGTCATTTTTTAACGGATATTGTTTTAAGTTATGCATACATGGGTTTATGAATCATCAATAAGGAAATGCTTAGTATGTATAAAATCAACAAAAGCAATGCAATGCAGTACATGTAGTAAATGAAATTATGAATGTAGTTATCTTCCATATTTGAAATGGATATAATGTAATTTTGTTTGTACTTCGCCTGCTGCGTTCCATCAAACAATCAATGACCCTCTTCGAGCCTTAACCAAACAAAATCAACCATGGGAATGGAGTGAAAAACGATAAAGCGTTTGAAAAACTCAAACAGAATTTAATAAAATAACGCAATAATAGCGTAATTCGATCCTAATAAGTAAACGCAATTACTTGTACATGCAATTCCTGTCGGTCTAGGCACATTATTAACTAATAATGGAAAGATTATTGCCTACGCCTGTAGAGCACTTTCAGATGTAGACCAACATTTAAAGAAAGACATCAGAGTAATATAGTGGGACGATAGGGCGATAATGGGAATTAGTATTACAAACCACCCTGGGACGATATGGCGACAAGATTTATAGCGACTATGGGAATTAGCATTACAAACCACCCTGGGACGATATGGCGACAAGAGTTATAGCGACAATGGGAATTACCATTACATGGTCCCGTGGGACTATATAGCGACAAGTACTTTGAAGTACAACCTGGGCCTGTATAGCGTCAAGGGAAAATTAACATAGGAATATATCATGGGCCTGCCTAACGTCAAAGGGAAATAAACATGGGAATATATCGTGGATTATAAACACTGATACCACATTTAAAAAATATTTTTTTTTTTGAGAGTTAGGCATGAAAGTCATTTGGTTCTTCTGCTTTTTCTTCTTCTACTTTCTCATTTTCTTTATCCATCTCCTAAACTTTCCCAATATTCCTTTCTTTTTGTGTTCCAACTCAGGAATCCAGTCTGGATGACCTATCGCTCTACATTTCTCCTGGACATTCATCCAGTTTTTGTTCATTCTCTCAAATGCTTCTTTTTTCTTTCTGTTCTCTTGTTCTTTCCTATCTTTTGCCCATGTGTCTTTAACGTTCTTGACTTCTTCTTCCAAGACCCTTTTCATAATTTCTTCTGCTTTATGGACTTGGTCCCGTCCCCTTTTGACAAAAGCCCACTCTGTCAAATTGAAGATATCATCAAAAAAACACATAACTTTGATAACAATTTCAAGAGACTGCTTCAATGTTCCGACTCTTACATATTCAGGCGAGATGAAACCTCTCAACTTCTTTACCTCTTCTTCTATCATCCCTTCAATGTTCTCCCTGGCTATTTTCAGATTGTTTGCAAAGTCCAAGCTGCCTGGGAACTTCCATTCTCTTTCAAGTCTTTCCACTACATACTCCTGATCTATCATCCAATACCAACTCTCCTTCAACTGGTTAAACAAGTCAGATACTGTGCCATCTTTTGGCTTATTCCGTAGAATGGCGTGAATGACGGTCTCTTTTTACATTTATATCTAAAGCACGGACGTGAAGGAAAACATCCCCTACTTTTATCTTCTCATATTATCTACTATTCACACAAAAGTAATGAGACAAAAAACTAACCACATTATATACTATCCACACACGCAGAGATGCCAAATCAAACCCCAAAATCTACCATCCACACACGCCAAGAAGCAGAAACAAACCCACCATTTACTATCCACACACGCAGAGATGCCAAATCAAACCTCAAAATTTACCATCCACACACGGGAGACGCTAACAACATAACCACAATCTACTATCCACACACGCTGAGAAGCAGAAACATAACCATAATATACTGTCCACACACGCTGAGTAGCCAAATCAAACCCAAAATTTACCATTCACACACGTCAAGAAGCAGAAACAAACACACCATTTACTATCCACACACACAGAGAAGCCAAATTAAACACAAAATCTACTATCCATGCACGGGGAGAAGTCAAATCAAACCCAAACCATACTATCCACACACGGGGAGAAGCCAAATTAAACCCTAACTATACTATTCACACACACTGGGAAGCAAAAATAAAACCCAATTATACTATTAACACAAAAGAAAAGTTAAACAACAACACACTCTACTATCCACACAAACCTACGTGAGCGCTTACAAACCTCAATAATCTACTATCCACACACGGAGAAGCAGAAATATAACCATAATATACTATTCACACACGCTGAGAAGCCAAAACATAACCACAATCTACGATCCACACACGCCGAAAGCCAAAACATAACCACAATCTACTATCCAAATCAAACCCAAAATTTACCATTCACACACGTCAAGAAGCAGAAACAAACCCACCATTTACTATCCACACACGCAGAGATGCCAAATCAAACCCCAAAATATACCATTCACACACGTCAAGAAGCAGAAACAAACCCACCATTTACTATCCACACACGCAGAGATGCCAAATCAAACCCCAAAATCTACCATCCACACACGGGAGAAGCTAAAAACATAACCACAATCTACTATCCACACACGGAAAAGCAGAAAAATAACCATAATATATTATCCATACACGTGAAGGTTTAAAAACCATACTCTCTACTATCTACACAAACGTACTTCAGCGCTTACAAAACCCAATAATCTATCATCCACACAAACGTACGTGAGCGCTTTCAAACACATAAACATACACACACACACACACACACACACACACACACACACACAATTGCACCAGGAAAGGAGGGAGTGTTTATATAAACACTACTCCACATTCTCACATTGGCAAATTGAATAGTGTTTCTTTTCTAGAGTTTTTGGTTAGCCCTGAAAAGGGCTGTTTTTTGGAACTCCACATACACCTGTTAGTGACGGCACCTTCCAGGTCTTGCTCCACAAACACATCTTCTGCTCCTGTAATTATCCCAGCTGATTGTAGTAGATGGGAGTGCAGAGGCTTGATGATTAGCCTCAGCACCCCAATCTTCTGTCTCTGGGATAATATAAACTTCCCTCTGTCTTCTTCTATGTCGCAGTCTAGGATGTTGTGGCCTCCTTATTTCTTCTTCCCAGCTTTCAGTTGGGCGAACCACAGGTAACTGTACTACTGGTGGAAGAGTCTGTGGCTGTGGTTGAGATTATGCTCAGAGAGCCGACTCCAGTCTTGTCGGTTACATGTTGAGGGATTTTGAACAAATAACACATAATACTAGTTTAAATGTAGCAAAAACTTAAGAGATTTTGCTTGTTTTTTGGAAACTTGATTGCTCCCAACTATTCAATTGTATTCGTCAGAATTTAAAAGATTAATGGAATGTTCGCTACCCAAGCACAATATAATTTAATTCCAAGTGAAGGATGCCATTTTTGGAAATCTTTTAATATAGGTAAATCGTGCTAAATTAGCGATATTTTACGGCCGTGGGTTTTACGTTTTTCTTGTAATAAAATTAAGGAAGGTATTTTTAAAATATATATATATATATATATATATATATATATATATATATATATATATATATATATATATATATATTGTTTACATTTGGTCTAAACGTAAACATTGTCAATTGATCTCTGCTTCTCCGTATTGTCGGCCGATAATTACATGATAACCGTTATAAACAATGATGTATTTATAGGGAGATAAGTTATATCCATGTATATTGATAACAGTTGAAATGATTCGCATTAAAATGCATGCCATTGTAAGCTTTTAAAAATATTGTCTATCAAGAAAGGGTCATTGGTTCTATTCCCAATCGTTTTGATTTAAAAAAAAAATATAATGCATAATACATGCCGATGCATATCTGAGATTTTTGTTTGATGTAATATCATGACAAAACAGTTAGCATTATCGATTTTAAGAGTACCGGTGTGCAATTTTAAGATCGTATCAAAATGTCTTAAATGCACGTATATATAAACCGCAAGCGAAGGCGCGGTCACTTCAGAAACATACACGGCATATTAGGTCTAACAAGAGTTCCATCGCCACGCCTTTTTTTGTCGTATCGCTTGAATATTATTTTGTAATTTAAAATGCAGAATGTTTATGAAAATAAAATAATATGCATTTCCCAAAAATAATTTTCAAAAATACATTATAAACTAGAAAACGTTAGAACAAATTGCATATCAATACTTCAAAATTCAATTTGAAATAAATTAATAAAAGAGTGCCCTCACTGGGATTCGAACGCTTATACACATACTAAACATATATATATATATATATATATATATATATATATATATATATATATATATATATATATATATATATATATATATATATATATATATAACCTGCATTTTCATTTAATAAAATCCTAATTTTACCCGATCTACCTACAGTAACAAATAGACAAAGTCATTCATTAGTATGCATCTTTAAACCGACTGTAGAAGGTTTATTCATTATTCGCGGGTTCTTATTTACTGTTATAATTATCCTCAGGGACGTAGCTAGTATATGATTGACGATTAGGCATGTTGAACGGCGAAGCCTCGAACTGCTAGAGGAGTGGGGTGTGTGTGGGTACGGGGCAACATTGTTACAATCCAGAGGCTCTGAGATAGCATTTCATGCATCTTGTTGAGACTTTCTGAACCTTGGTACTGTTTTAATACTGTAAAAATAAAAAGAAAACATCAAATTCTTATGAACGGACTTAATAAAATCAAGTTTGCTACTATCTTGTTCGTGTTTTTGCTTCTAATGAATCCTCTTTTCTGTATGTATTGCATTATATAAATATAGATTTCATATCGGTTTCGTGAGTGAAACTTAAACCATTGAAAAAAATCGTCAAAATTCTGTGTAGGCAGCTACGCTCCTGATCATCGCTAATATACTGTTCAGTTGTTTACCTGCCCTGTTGAACCTTGCCACTTTACCGAAGTCATTTATCAGTTTGTCTAATTTGTCCAAAGCAAAGTTCAGCTATTTTGAAAATGTTCCGCATTTGGGACATTTAAAAAAAGTAAAACGGAGAGAATTTCGATAGTGACAGATTAAGAACATTCTATTGCACACAATTGTTTCCTTAAAAGAAACAAAAATTAAGAAAGACACAGATCAGTGAGTAATAAGTTGATTTCACTTTAGAAGTGGTTCAAAAATCAACGTTGAGTTATGATAACAGAAAATTTTACCCTAAGGTCATAATTTCACCTGAATGGGTCGTTATTTAACAGGACATTAAAAAAGGGTCAGTTTTTAACGTGAAATTTTGATCACGTTGAAAAATTACCGACCGGGTCAGAATTCAACGAGGGTCAAAATGTGATGCTACATCTGGGTCGTTATTTAACAGAACATTTAAAAAAGGGTCAGATTTGAACGTGAAATTTTGATCACGGTCGTTGAAAAATGATCCGGCGGGTCAGAATTCAACGAGAGTCAAATTTTAACACTACACCGGAACGCAGTAGAGTAGAAACACCGGAACGCAAATCAGTGATATCGTATATTGGTGGTGTATGTACAGTATAATTCATATTTGTGACATTTAACAGTAGTTATATAATAAATTAATATGTAATTTCTTTTCTGCAAGTGATGCAACATTAAACTAAAAAGAAGCTGGAAACTGCGCGTTTTGGCGACACTTCTTATAGTAACAAAATGTAATATTAACAGCGTGTAATGCAATTTATACACGAGTTTAATGCTTCAGCACTTAATAATAAAAACATTAATATTGATTTAATATTAATTTCTTAAGTTGATTATTATGTTGTGGTTATTACTTATTAATTTTTCTTATTATCTTAAGTTCCAAGATGTGTGAGAATTGTGCAACCCAGCATGCGAAACAGCTGTATAGTTTGAGTGTAACTATCATGAATTATGAGTGCAAATGGTCTAAATGCAAAGAAACATGCGAGATTGGCGTGTCAATTCATTTCCGTCATTCGTTGACCTTTTTTAAACCTCTTCTGCTATTTGAAGAAGAGTATGGGATAGTGGTAGAAATGGGTTTAATACACAAAGGCAAGATTTGGATCATATTTCAAAATGTATTTGTTACATATAACACACAAATGTTTCAAAATTAATATGCAGATAAGGCTTGCCCACTCAGAAATAAAATAATATTAAATGTGGCAACATCATAAATAAACACATGCCAAGTTATACCAATTAAACTGATAAGACTTTGGCCTCAGCATACAGCCTCATTGCCCAAAAAATGTATGAATCTTTGCACCTGTAAGAAAATTACTTGAAAGCAATCGAACTTCTACTTTGGTCCAAAAACCATAAGGGGCCGTCCATTTAGTACGTATGCATGGAGGGGGAGGGGTAACCCAAATACACACATTTTAGACAGGTGTAATGGTTTAGACACCAATTATTTATGTTGAAACAATATGGCAAAGTGTTCATCATACAAGTACGTAATCAAAGGTATTTATTTTCAATATCTTCTTCTTTACATGACATGTGAATACGTTTCACTACCAACTGTAATTTGAAAGAAACATAAATTATCCATGTAAAAGTTAATCATATTATCAGAAAACGGAAAATAAGAATAGTTCATGAATTTAAAATGAGTGAATAGAACAAGCGGCACAAGTATATTATATGAAGTTTACTGATAATCTATTTGGGTAGTTCAGTCGGGGGTGTTTCAGTAATCATTACAAAAACTTAAAATAGTTTGACACATCAAGCATTATTGAGGCATGATGCATGGGAAAGCACTGTGATTATAGAGATATGTATTCGCGTCTCAATTGGGATTATCAAAGTGTTGTGATGTATTAAATACTAATTGTACAGAAAACATGTAAAGAAAGTTTGAAATGCACAATGTGATCGCTGATTATTTCCTGATACTGGCAACGCAGTCTGTATAATCTGCAAAGGTCTGACGTTTGTTGTCAGTGGTTCACTGGAATCTTGGTGTTAATCTTCATTGACCAGTACATGTTTTTGGCAGCTTAATGTTTTAGCAGTATATGCAAAGAATGTCATTGACGAAGAAGTGAATACACATGGGTATTGAAGAAAAGCTGTCATAATAGGAAAACTGCGTGTACTTTTTTCTTCTGAATATTATTATCGTTGAACAATCGATTGGAAAATGTAACTACTATGAATCTCGTGCTAAATAATTTTGTTGTGATATAAATTACAAAATAAATATGGAAATGATTTGACATGCCATTTTTGCATCTATCTTTATATTTAGATCATTAAAATAATTGTCTGCGCATAAATCTTGAAACAACTGTATTAGACACTATTAATAGTAAATGTTCACAATTTCACAATTTTCAGCTATGGTATATACGATATTGCTTTCAGGTGTTTCTACTCTACTGCTTTCTGGCGTTTCGGTGCGTTCCGGTCTTTCTATGCACCGAGAAAAGTGCGGTATTTACAATTATTAATGACGTGACTGTAAATGAGGATTCAGTCATTAAACAGCCCAGTTCCAATACTCCAACATCTGCCCCTGCGGTTTTGTCAATGTAGACTCAGAACAGATTATTTTCAGTCTTTGGAGGTCCCTCAGTACCACTCGACCTCGCTATTAGTGCGGCCTATGTTTGTGAACCCCATTGTCCGTGAGTTATGAGGGAGAGGTGTATATGGTAAATTTATGTGTCCATTAATCATTGGATTTATTTTATGTATCACACTTTAAGTTTAGCAGTCCCACACAGCAGTATGTCAGTGTTCCAACATGGTCTAGTTTTGCAGATTAAATGTTGATCACTCTGATCCCTCCTAATTAGCAAAACTGTTGTGTTATCACACACATACCTTTTTTTTTTTGCTTTTGGCTGCTGCTATTAGCACCGCTAGAATAATAATAATATGATAAGAACCTAAATTTTTATGTCAGGTACAGGCCTTTCTAAAACACATAATTTACTTACCTGTCTGGTAATATTGTGTTGGTATACTTTATATAACCTTTTCCTATAAATAATAAGTTCCAGACTGAAAAGGTTTTACCACTGAAAGTTAAAATAGAATCTGATATTCTCTCACAATTTGTAAGTCATCATGTTATAGCAGGGTTTCATAGTATATGAGTTGTCACAAAAGAAGTCATCAATCTGTGTTACTAATTGGTCTATGCATTGGGAATTAGATCTGTCGAGACTAATTTTATCTCCCACTCAATCCAGGTTTTAATGTAATAAGACAAATAAACAAGTTCAGTGTTAATAAGAAAATCTTCCCCTTTTAGCCACTGTGAAAGATTAGATATATTTAATCATTAATTTATTTATTACCTCAATTATATATGTGCCATAGCCATTGATAAGTCCATTCCTAAGAAGCTAATATTCCCTCAAATTAAATTCCTTAAGCTATCATTCTAAACTATTGTATGTTCCAAGGAAGAGTAAAATTATCTTCATTACAAATACTTGTTATGGTTAGTTAACTATAGGGATTAATTAAGGAAGGTAAACATTTCCCCTTGATTTTATGATACTTCACCTGGCTGTGGTAATTGCAAGTGTTTTGGGCATTAATGTCACATGTAGATATGACCACATTTAATGTAATGTGAAATATGAAATGTATTGCCTTATCCCTTAAGATCTGTTCTTAACAGTGTTGTCTGGTGCCTTAGACTATGGCATTATAACTCATTAGATATCACTATACGTGAACTGTTCCATAGTCAATAGTAAATGATATGCCTTTCTCATTCATTAATCTTATTCTTTGTCTGTTGACAGGTGAGAGCATTGGAAAACCCAAAAGAATAAATGTGGTCTCTATAGGTACCAGTGCAATCAGTATGTCTCAGTAACCTCCTGATGGTGTCACTGCCAGTGAGGTAAGATTAGAAAAAATGCAAGAAAATGGTTCTTGCATAAACCAAACTGTCAAATTCTTGGTTATATTAAACAACCATTTAGGACCTCATAAGACGCACTGATTGGTATGAACAAATAATGTTCTGGCAGATCAGGGTCTTCACTGTTTGCTTAAGATTTTATAAATTCAGTGCTTTCTGTGCAGTGCAAAATGATAAGATCATTACATTACGACTTCATCAGTATGATGTCACATGGGTTCATGTCTGAGCTTGACCAATCTTTATTAAAGATAATATACCAGTTAGCTTGCCAGTGGCTTCCCATGGGTCAGTGATTCTTCCTCTAGCAAATATACTGGCCACCATGTATAGGCTGTCATGGTCTAAGAAATGTCACTGAAACTACAAAATGAAAAACCAATCCAATACAAATGCTACAAGAATCTGTAGAGTTTTAAGTTATTTTGAATTTATTTCAGTTCTTAGCTATGTTAAATTTTTTCTTCAAAGAGGTAAATATGCAAGCAATCATCCATAAAATAAGTAGAATGAACAGCATAGACCCTGACTTACCATTACATTATGTCATTTCCTTTCAGTGCTGTTCATAATTGCAGTGTTCTCATTAGCTAACTACTCACTTGATGCTGTTCGCAGATGAAGTGTTTTCGTTGGATAGTTACTCTTCTGCTCATGGTTAGTGTTCTCTTTAGCTAGCTACTCAGTGTTGTTCACATTTGCAGTGTTCTCATTAGCTGGCTACTTGGTGACTGCCAGTAGTTTTCTTAGATACTTTTACAAAACCATTTACAAAACTAGCTATTTACTTTGACAACACTGTCTTCTGTTGAATTATTGCATTCCTTGTGATGTGTACTTTTGAATATTAATAGGCTATCAATTAATTTATATTTGTATTTGTTTGGTAAAAAATTCTAAATATTTTTTGCGATCTGAAATTTTATTAAATTACTTCCTTGGGTGTCAAAACAAGTAGAAGAAAGAATAAAAATTGCAAATCTATGAAATCCACCTGTAATACTGTACTCCCCATGAGGTATTGAAGTTAAAAAAAGGCAGATTTTTCTATCTTTATGTATAGGGTAATGGGTGCAGGCTGCTAATTCATTTCTCAAACACAATAATGATAATGTTTCATAAAATATATCATCATGTTGAATTTGACATAAAAAAGACATAGCTGGTGATACTCTAAGCTTAGCATTGTTGTTTAAGATCATAAGAATTAAATGTTGCACTGCTCATTTTTGAGCACATCAGCCTTGTACTGTTGCACCAGTAGTGGGCATATAGGAAATTCAGCTTTATTTACAATTTTAAAGTATTTATTAAAGAATTTTCTGTTAATTATACAAAAGAACCTATATCAATAAATAATTATTTTGTGTGACCGAAAGAGAGCATCACTGTTCAATCATAAGTAACCATTTTCAGATTATGTGTAGTTGATGTTTGTATTAAATTGCAAATCTTAACTGATTTCATAAATGCACATGATAATCAATGTAAACAATTTGCATAATAAAAGATAAAATGTTTTTAAAATTGGGAATATTATTAAACATCAAAAGAGACATGCATGTTGGTTTTCTGTGCTCTTTCATCTCAACATGCAATGTACTAAAACATTACCAATCACGACAGTTACATGATAACATTATCAAATTAAACTAGTCTTAATTTTTAGTGACATACAAATTATACACTATTACTTAAAAAAGAAATGTTCATTTTATCACATCAAATGACCTATCTACAATTAACCTACAAGTTGGCCTTTCATATCTCTAACACTGTCAAGTATCAAGCAAAGAATCTGACTGGACTCAGTTTTGGTCCAGTTGAGGACAATTAGACAGTACTAGGATATGAATTCCTCAAACAAAATACAAAATGGCAATTTTATGCCACTAGATTTATTGCAGCATTTAAACAAATGTTGTCTCTAATATATTCTAGTCTACAGATCAAAGTCAGTCCAAAAGCAAACTAGTGTCTTTTTATGCAACAATTTCTGACAAAAGGAACTGGTCCAGTGGTATACAAACTTGTATAAGACATTACTTCAGGAAAGGAAGCATGCCACAGACATCAGGCTGCAAGGGTTTAAGTTAAACTATTTTTATGCAGGACCAGACAGAACTCTTTGTGACAAATTAACAATTAGTCCATATTTGTGAGATGAACCCTGAGGTGCAGCCTTAACAATCATCTCATAGTAAGCAGACCAATCCAAAGAAAGCAGTTGGCAGTGGACATTACAGAAGAATTAATGAGCAGAATTAGAATTGTTAAGTAAAATAAACCATTATATATACAGCAATGTTAAAACACCAATAATGAACGTTGTTATACACTGTAACCATGGTAAACATGAAGTAAATCAGTTGCAGTACTGTGTAATTAACTTTACGTTAAGGGTATACTTATTAACTTAGAAGAAAACATTGTGTAAGCATGTGCACAGAGCTTAATTGTAATTATCTAGAAGTAACAACCAACCTATTTGTCCAACATAAATTGCACTTCTGATACACTAAAGAACACAACACTATATGTAAGGACAATAATTTGTTATTCGTTCAAGGGAGATAATTTAGACATATATTCTGCTAGCACAATTTAAACTGTAGATCAGACTCAACATAACATTATATTATACATTACAGATTGTACCAGTATATTAAATATGGTAATTGTAAGATAGCTGTATGTAATGGCTCAAATAGGATGAACATTTCATTGTATACTGTGTAGTAAAGTATATACTTATAGCTTACTGCATTTGTATGTGAAAATATGAACAAATTTTCTGGATGGATATACTGCACGACCTTGGAAATAATGTAGGTATTGTTGAGATGTCGTTCATCAGGGAAGATCAGAGATACATGTTAAATGAAACATAATTGTCTAAAAACAAGAAATTGTGATGCGTATTGGTAGAAAAATAATAAAATTAAAAGCATGCCTGTTTATTGATATACCCTATTGTCACGGAATTAAACTCTTTTATTTATTGAATACATATACTCGGGTTTCGTTTTTTTGTGTACAATGATACCCGAGGGTGATTTATGTATATTGTGTCATATTTTGAAATAGTGCGTTCGGTTCATCCCATGTTGCACATGCGAAGTGCTCTTGATGAGTCGAACTGAATGCCTACAATGCAAAATGTGTATAAATACCTCAACATATGTACACTTCTTTACAATACGAAATAGTCTTGTCAGCGGGCAGTCTGCTTCAAGGACTTGCACATCTTCAGCTGTAGACCTGTCTGTTACCAGAGGGTCTACTGTCTATGACCGGAGGATCTAATGTCTGTGACCGGAGGGTCTAATGTCTGTGACTGGAGGGTCTAATGTCTGTGACTGGAGGGTCTAATGTCTGTGACCGGAGGGTCTAATGTCCAGCATCCGGAGTGTCTACTGTCTGTGACCAGCTGTAGAGCTGTATGTGACTTGAGTGTTTCTGTCTGTGACTGGAGTGTCTATGTCTGTGACCAGAGTGTCTCTGTCTGTGACCAGAGTGTTGTGTCTGGAGTGACCAGAGTGACCAGAGTGTCTGTGTCTGTGTCTGGAGTGACCAGAGTGTCTAATGTCCAGAAGGTCTAATGTTTGGAGTGTTCAAAGTGTTCTGAGTATCTGGAGTCTGTAGTAGCTGTGAAGCTGATCTGTAGCAGCTCTGGAGCTGAAACAGTGTACTGATGATTGGAGTGTATCTCTGTACATGTAATTTGTTAGCCGTGGGCTAATTTTGGGGTTCATAAAACCCAGTGGATCTTTCGGGACTGTAAAGATAAGTTGTATATATGTCCCTCTTTTTTTATCACCATAATTTCACTACCTGAGTGAAAGCATTTTACTAAATGAGTAAAATTTTACATAGTTTATTACCTGAGTAAACTATATCCATCTTTTCATTGTCAAATCGTTGTGAACCATTCATCCCTTGTCTTTGTATTTGTTAAATTAATTTATTTGTATTTTTCATCCTTAAGTCTTATGTTAATTAAATCCAATATTTGGATTATATATACACGCACGTATTCATAATTAATTGCTCGTGCAAGTCATCCATTATTAAACAGTGTATCATGGTCAAAAGAGTTCGGTTGTGAATCCAAAAAATCCCACCCGGTTATCTTGTTACACCTGTAAATATGGTGTCTAGTTAGGGAAACCAGGTTGCATTATATCCTTTTTTTGACAACAAAAATGACTTGCATGATGGTGTTTCAAAGTACATTTACAGGTAAAGAATTTGACACGACCTGGTTCAAATATTGATATTATGTTTCACAAGGTTATGATTGTCATTGACATCATAATACATCGAAGAATGAACATGCGTGTTTTTTTTTTCCTTAGCTCTGAAAGGTAAGCCTTATTTTCCCTCAGAAATGTTTCAGGGACCATAAGACAAAAGCTCGAAGTGGTGGCCATTGTCATAAATATATAGTTATGCCTAACTGTTCAGACTAGTTCAATATTTTGATTTACGAATATGACTTTTGGTGCACACATGATTTGAATGAAGACCAAACCTAAAACATCCAAAACGAACGTTAAAATGTTAGATATTCCACTGAATAAAACTGAGACTACATGAAAATATGAAACATGCATGTTGTGGATGCAAACCATTTAGTCAGAAATGCATGATTATAGCTTTCAAACTACCTCCACATCCAATCCTCCTAGAGAGAAAAAACATCTTTTTGTCTATTTATTAATATAGACAAATGGAAGCAACTCTTACATATTAACTCCCCTTATGCCTACTTGGCGGCTACATGTATGCCCTGTTAAAATTAGTTTGTACTTTCTCTGCTGTTTGCCAAGATGTCCTCCACATAATTAAGTTAAATTTGATACATTTTATGCTTAAAATGTCATCATCCACATTTCTTTATCATTGGTACAGTAAGTCAACATTTTCTTTCATATGTTGCATTCAACATTTTGTACAAATCATGTGAGTTTATTGTTATTTTGAAATTAGTGTACCATTCATTTTCATCACATCTACTTCAAACAGCAACATACATTTTCATTGGTGGAATTTCCTGGGTGCTGTCTTTAGGCATTTATTCTAATTAAAACTCTTCTCCAGAACATCATTCATTTTAATTATATATATATATATATATATATATATATATATATATATATATATATATATATATATATATATATATATATATATATATACAGTTGTATGTACTAGTTTTTTATTCTCTTTTCATTTACAGAGATAATGATATGGTGCAACAACTGCAAGAGATTCAAAGATGCAGAAGACATTCACAAAACATGCTAGCTTTGTACCAAATGCTCTTCATCACACACTTGTGAAGTATGTATGTGTTGTGGACAAAGGACATATGGTCCTAATGTCTTTAGAAAGCAGCTCAAGGGCTGCACCAAAAAAGTGTAATATCTGTTTATTCTCAGTATGAAGTACAGAGTCTGTGTCCCACTTCAAAGTTTCTCACAAGTTTCATGGTGAGATACCCTCCCCCCAACCAACTTATTAAGATTCAGAAGACAGTGTCAGTTCTTAATGCAGTGGGAAGTCCAACCAAGAGTTGGAATCATACATGCTCTCTCTAATTAATAAGGCCATGTCATCAACATTGTTCACAACATAATATTATTAGGAAAAAACAATTCATCATCCCATTGTGGATAAGTCTTTAGTTCTGACTAATGAGGCATGACAATCAAAAAGTCAAAAACCACCCTGCCTATTGGGCATGAGGGTGCAGAGCCATACATACCTCTGCCCTTTAGGCATGAATATACAATGCCCCATATTCTGTCCCTGCATGGCCATGTTTCGCCAGAAGTGATGGCATAATATTTTTCTTGTACGGCCAGCCAGATTGAATTAGCTGCAGTTAGACTTGTAAAGCATGAGGACTTGCAATACCTGCAGGACAAAATTAAGAAAACAAACCAGATGTGAAAGTTAGCAATTTGACCAATTTGGTAATGGCAGACGGTCTGTACTAACTATATCGCATTAGCTGGCCAGACCATAAAGCATATATATTCTTTGGTAGCAGTTTCGACTGCAGACTAACCAGTCCAGTCATACAAATGATCTATGCATGATTATAATGGTCAGGAATCTGTTTTCTCTACGAGAGAGTTGGCATTCTAGACAGACTGCATAACTGACCAACCGTACCAACCATATAGTACCAGCCTCTGTTATCTCTGACTGGTGAGCCAGCCATCCAAAGAACCTGACCAACCATTCCTATGAAATTCATAGTGAACTGGCAATTCTTTTGAAACTGTCCACCGGACCAAAGTGGCCATGCTAGACCAGCATTCCGTAATGCAATCGCTACTGTTGGCACGTACACTCGGCTAAATGGTGATGCATACTGATGATATTTCTTAGTTTTTTCCTCTTGATGATGGTGATGAAACAGAAATGCTGAAAGATGAGAATCCAACAGTGGAATGGATTGAATATAGTTCATGTTAAAGAGAAGGAAATTCTGTATGATTTTGTGTACATAAATGCCATCCTCCACCTTCATTAAATTCTGCATACAAAGTCAATGCCTTATTAGATCTAGATGATGGTGATGAAAGTTTGTCTCATTGAAATTCAATTAGAACCGAATCATTCCTGCTTTATGTAAATGGACCAGCTGACATAATCGATTATGTTCATAACAAACAAAAAAACAACTTTGTCCTATACAAGTATCTGAACAATGAATTTTAATATTAGGATATCAAATCTTAAGAAAAGTTCATAAATTCATAAAAGTTAATAAACTGATGACAGACTTTCAAAAGAATTGAAATTAGTTGAAATGCAGTTCTCAAACAATCATACAATATTGAAGTATAAATTGTCTCCCTTACAGTATCAAACTATGTGTATACATCTTAGCAAATAGAAATGAACTTAAGTCTCAAAGATAAAATTATGTTGATAAACCAATGGAGGCAAGCATATCAATACAGAGCAATACAATTGTTAATGTTATAATTGTTTAAGACTGCAGAAATTACTGGGCATTACTTGGAGCATTCGTGATTGAAGTAATACAAGAGGTTTATCACGTTTGCCTGCCCCCGATTACGTAAGTCGGGAACGAAGGAATGGGTTAGCGCAATGAGTTTGTCGACCCTGCACTGTTACAGCGATTTTGTTTGTACAAGAACCCTTCGTTAGGTGTTATCGCTCACATATAGATGTTAAAAGCTTTGTTCTAAGAACAAAGGACCCTCGATGCTATTGTAAATCTTTCCGCTTGACAGATGGCCTGAGGCTCGTCTGTTAAGATAGACCGACTGGGGGTAGAATTGGTATCCAATCAGAACTGAGGAAGGGTGGGGCCATCAATTCGAATCAGAACTTAACAGTCATTTGAACTAATAACGAATTAGTGATTTGTAAGCCGTCGTACTGGTAAAGCAGAATATACTCACACCGAGGGAGCCACTCGTGATTTGGCGGGAAAACTCTTAGTACATTCTAAGGACAGAAAGCTTCATAAAGGAAGATTTTGGGGACAGTAGTGAAGTCCCGAGTCTCAGAGAGACAGGATAGAAATAGGCGGAGAATGCTGGAAGGAGAAGTAGAGAATAGAATTAGGCAGGGAACAAGCCTTGTTGAAGGAAAGAGAGAAAGAAAAGGAGGAGGAGAAAGGAAAAAAAAAAAAGGGAGGAGGACAGGAAGAATTGGAGAACGCCGGAAGGAGGAAAGCAAGTGGCGTAGCAAACTCAGATGAGTAGCAACCATGTACAGGGAAAGCCATCTCACACTAAAATCACGTGATGAAATAGGTTGTCACATGGTCAAGAGGAAGCAGATGGGTCGAGAACTTAATATAATTTAATTTGTATTAAATTGTTATTCTTTGGATTTCACCCATGTGTTCCTAATAATTTAATTGTCGGTATTGCTGACTGGGGGCTTGGAGCTTTATCTCTCTCTATCACTAATTTCACTTCCTACAAAACGAGCCAGGGTGGGAATTCCACAGTAATTCAAATAAATATTGGGAGCACCCCACCCCAACGCATAACAGGGAGTCACATAGAACCTCACAGTGGGCGCTTCATCCGGGATTTGAATTAGACAAAAATATTATCCTTTCGACCTAAAGTTTATTTGTTAGGAAGTATTAGTGAACAGTGTGAGATATTTTCCATCCTGTGTATTTTGAATTTTTATGATTTTTTTTCATCTTGTGTATGTTATATTTGATATTTGCATGCTTGGTAGATCTTTAATTATTTGCAGTAATTTTGAAGCAAATATCGAGCAAATTATCTTACCTGAGTGAAGTTAGTGCTGTCGACAGGTATGTATTTGGCTGGGAACTTGTAATATCTGTCCTTTGTTAGTAAGGACGAGACAAGGTATCACTTCCTATTAGTATAACAATATGGCTACAGAAAGGCAAATGATCAAGGAGTACCGTGCCATGGGTTTGGAAGATCTCAGATACGAGGGAGATCGCCTGGCAGCATTTATTGAAGAAAGAATCAAGGAATGGAAGGCAGAAAAAACAGCGGAGAAGGCGCTGGCTAAGATAGCAGCGGAGCAAGAGCTGGCCAAGATAGCAGCGGACAGAGAGCTGGCCAAGATAGCAGCGGACAGAGAGCTAGAGCTGGCCAAGATAACAGCGGACAAAGAAACCCAGAAAGAGCTGGAGCTGGCCCGGATAGCCGCCGAAAGAGAAGCACAGAAAGAGTTAGAGCTGGCCAGACTGGCTCACACTCTCGAAATGGAGAAGGTCAGGTTAGCGGCTAGGGGCACCGATAGGGACGACACCAGTACGAGTTCTGGAGGGACCGGACGACCTTTCAGCGACCACCGAATGGTCCAGATAAGTATGCCGCGGTTCAACGATAAGCAGGAATCTATCGACGATTTTCTCGTGCAGTTTGAGAAACTCGTTCACGCTCATAAAATTCCTGAACAACATTGGGCGATTAATGTCTCAGCTTTTTTGCAAGGTGCAGCTCGTGAAGTCTACCACGGCTTAACTGCAGACGATGCTGACGACTATAATGCGCTCAAGAAGGCCCTTCTTTGCCATTATCGGCTGACCGCCGAAACGTACCGTAAACGTTTTCGGGACTCGACGAAAAAGGCAACGGAGACCCACTCTCAATTCCACACCCGTGTTCGAGGGTTATTTGAGAAGTGGATGAAGATGGCCGAAGTCGAACGATCGTACGACGGGCTACGCGAGGTTATACACAAGGAACATGTCCTGAGCACTTACCGTCGCGAGTTGACAGTCTTCCTAGCAGAGAGAGAGCACCGGACGCTCGAAGAGAACGCTAGCATGGCGGAGCGATACGAGCAGGCACACTCGAAGAGTGGAAGTTCCGGGGGTGCGGACCGACCCCGACCCACTGAGTCACGCCTTGTGGTTGAGGTAGAGCCAGCTGTCCGTAACCGTCAGGGCGACGGGAGGGTCGGAGGGGGATCTACGGGTAAGGATGCCAACCATAGACCTGGACAGGCTTCACCCACGAAAGCGGGACTTGCAGGTCGGCGAGGACCGCCGACGTGTTACAACTGCAAGCGCCCGGGGCATATTGCCAGGGACTGTCCCAAGGGCAGGCAGACCCAGGTGAATGCCGTCGCTAGGAACAAGCGGGAGCCAGAGGCAAGCTGTAACCCAGCAAACCTCGCGTCTGCTACTGTCAACGGAGAAGGTGCCACCATCTTGTATGACACTGGGTGTAGCGTTCCAGCCCTTGTCGACAAGAAATACGTGAAGCCCGAGGATTACACAGGGGAGGTAATCGAAGTTCAGTACGCGAACAGCACGCGTGGCTCATTGCCAGTGGCCGTCATTGACCTCGATTCACCGTACGTGAAGGGGAAAATTGAAGCTGCGTGCGTGGATGGTTTATCACATCACGTCATACTGGGATGTCGTTATGTGTTGCCACAACCGAACCCCGAAACCTGCACACCGATGCCGGTGAGTGCTGTGGAAACCAGGTCCAAGAGTCGACAGACGAAAGCGAAGCCGATGGAAGTTGCATCGACACCGGTGAGTAACGTTCTTCCGGCCGAGCTGAGGAAGCTGCGACAGGAAGACGCAACTCTGGCGCAGTTGCACAAACACGCTTCAGCAGGAACGGAGAAAGAAACTCCGAATGGCGTGGTGAAGTTCGCATAGAAGAAGGGGATCTTGTATCGCCACGCCAGGAATGGTAACGAACACTTTAAGCAAGTCGTCGTGCCAAAGGAGAAGCGAGGTGAAGTGTTGAAACTCGCGCACGAGAGTCTCATGGGTGGACACATGGGAATTACCAAGACGCGTGACCGTCTTGTCAAAGAATTCTACTGGCCAGGGGTCCAGGGAGACGTTAAGCGGTTCTGTCTCTCCTGTGACAAGTGTCAGAGAATGACACCGAAAACGGATCATCGACCCGTCCCCTTGGGGAGTACACCCCCTATCGATGAACCGTTTAGGCGCGTCGCGATGGACTTGAATTTTGTTGTAATGCTCATCTATTTTATGTAATGTCAGTACAAACTCCTTAGAGTTTATTTTGAATTTTTGTTTTAAACCATGCCAACATTAAATACATCTTATCTTATCTTATATATTTAAATGAGAAAAGAGTGAATCAATTATCATGTCAATGTCCTTGACTGCTTCCATGATAACCTTAATAAATCCTAAGGGCTTTTAGAGAAAAACATATGTGAGACCCAGGGAAGGCATTGTCAATGTTTGGTTCTCACCCATAGATGTAATTTAGAATTTTCTTTTCATTTTAAGATGAACACTGCAAAATCAAAGTACACAAGTATATATTTTTAAATAACTGCCTTCCCTGGGTACCATTATGCTTAAGTGGAACAGCCCTTATTCAGTGGTTACACATGACAGACCAATCCTGAGTGTTTATATTTGCCCAATCAATTGATTGTTCATCAAAGTTTGCAGTCTTCATCAAAATAACATCTAATAACACCTTTCTAGTTCCTTTTTTTCCTCCATATATTTTTGTGTATCAGGATGTAGTATTCCAAAACAGAGCATTAACCATGTACCGATTGTACAAATGACATAGTCACTGCCTTGTATGTATTGATCTATTTAGCTCGATTGGTTTTTCAACATGATTTTATCTTTGTGATTTTCATTCATTTTTTGTTTTATTCATATGTATACACATGGTTTGATACTGTAAGGGAGATTTTTTATACTTCACTATTGCATGAACGTTTGAGTACTGAATTTAAAATTATTTTTGTTTTTGTTTTGAAGGTTTGTCATCAATTTATTATCTTTCATCAATTTATTTACTTTTTTAAGGTCTAATATCCTATTACTAAAATCCATTATTCAAATATATTTATAGGACAAAGGATTTTATATTTGTATGAACACAATTTAATATGTCAACTGGTCCATTTATATAAAACGTAAATGATTCAATCCTAAATCATCTTGAATGAGTCAGTTATAATTAGATTTTTCAGACAGAATATATTGCATTAGTTCCAATATGGTTGACTGCTCCATTTTTGAAGTTTAGTGATTCAATCTGGCTTATGTGTGATTTAATGTTTTTGAACAAGTTGTTAAAATTGTCCGTTACAATTCATCCATTGTTGTCTAGAAAAAGTGGGGTTTTAAAATATACTTGTCTTTCCTTACATATTAGAAAAACTTGTACTGGAGAGGTCAAGGTTTCATGCTAATTACTTGTTCTTGATTTCTGGGTTTAGATATTTATAAATTTGTTATGAAGTACTCAGTCCAAATGCATAGTAACCATCTATATTGGTCATTACATGTATTTAACCTGTCAAGACTGACAGTTTTTTGAGGCTCATAGGCAATGATTGGTCTCTGAAACACATTAATTTGTTGAAATGGACAGTATTTAAACATCAGTGGAAAGAAGCAGATAAGCAAAGTGTTATATATCTATTTTGACAACTTCAGTGTGAAGGTAACACTGTTTCTGTCACAGACCTAATGACTGATTCTGTGAATCTAATCACATCTTTGAGATCGGGTATATCCAAAGATTCTGAAGATATTTGTATACAATTCAAATATGCCAACCTGCAAAGTTTTGATATATTTTGCTGGGTCAATAACCTTTTAGGACAGCTCTTAGAAAATGTAAGAATGGTTTACAAAAACGTTTTCATTAATTTCAGACCAAATGCATTGTGCAGATTTCAAATTCAGTCATCCTGCGTTACAAAATTTGGTGATATGTTAGTGTGTAATGTGTAATGTTTTAATAAGGATAAGAGAATTGAGAAATCTACTACACAATGTAACATTTTTATGAATAAAAACTCAACATATTTATTGGTTTCTTAAAATTAATTCCTTGAGATTGTTAATTACTTATTCGCTCATCTATCCAAATTTCCGGAGAGGTTATTCCGTATGACCAATGTTAATGGTTACAGTTATCATTCTATAGTTTATGATGTAAAAAAAGTAGGATAGAAGTGATGGGGTCTAGTAAAGACAACACTGTTCTTTTATATTTCAAATTTTGAAGTTACTATAAGAGACTAAATTTACACTTTGAAATATTGCAGCTTCATATTCATTCCACTGTTACCGTCAACTGCTCTGTAAATCTGACATTAGGGCAGCCAAGTAAATGAGCAGGGTATAGTATCTTAATAACTGTGCCATAAATTTAATTTTGTGTGATAGATATAGAGTACACGAAGAAACAAAATTTATATTAATGTCATTGAACATCAAACCAGAAATAACAAGATTGTTCATTGCTAAATCAGACAGACCAAATGGCACATTCAGCATTAGTTTCCCTAATATTGTGTCCAGGAACATAATATACAAAACAGTTAAAGCAGTATCAAGTGTACAATGATACAAAATGATACAATTGATATTTATTCTGTACATGTGGCTCATTTACTCAGGAAAAGAGCCTTACATTTTATGAGCTCAGAAGTGTAATTACCTGGATACCCACTGGTGAAATGATTATTATTGTTCATCTTTTGTTTCTTTAAATATTGTTTTACGTGGCTCAGACTTTGTTCTCCAGCATTAATAAGCAGAACAAAATCATGATATCATTCATAAAAAGTATACCATGACAGATGTGCCTTCCTTTCTTCACAATGGTTTATTCCTCACTCCTTAATTCATCTTTTACCGCTTTAGCATTCTTTTTGTCAGACATTTTGGCTAAAACAAGTAATTATTACTCATTGCCTTCTAATTAAATACTCGTTAGGTACACACTGTCCATTTATAGCATTCAAAATAATACACCAATTTTAAATCAGCTTATAGACATACACAGCTGAAATCTTATCCACTCTAGCCAGATATTCTTCAGCAATATTATAATACTAGTGGAGTATTTGCATCGTAAGATAGAGAATGTTATGTCAGTTTCCCTTCAGATCTATTACCAATTTTGTTTCCGAATAATAACTAGAATTGTCCACCATCTATAGTTACCAAACATTTTGGATGACTTTAACTTAGGATAAGGAAAAAACTTATCAGTGTTGGAGTCAACAGGTTATTGGGATTTAAAGATGAAACATGTTTTCTAAACAATAACTAGACTTGCCCACCATTTATAAGTACTCAACTCCATGGATACCTTGAACTTTGTACAAGAAGAAACTTCACTGATTGTAGGCCAAGATCAGAAGACAAAATGATACCAGAAAAATAGTTTCAATCGCCTACTATCATCAGTTACCAGTATTTGTGAATGGCTCACCTTTGGGGTCATAACAAACAATATAAATGTTTATGTCATAGTGCAATATCACTTGGGTTTAAAGGGTTTTTTTGTTGTTTTTTTTTACTGACTAACGTTTCTTGAATAACATGGTCCTTGTCCCAAACGTGGATGCCTTGTACCTCAGGAAATATATTGATAATATTTGCTTGCAATAAATGAACAATCTACTTCAGCAGGTGAGTGAACATAGTGGTCAATGGGTTTTTGTGCATATACCCTTGTTTTATTAGCTAGATAAAGTGTATAACAAAATGAAGTAGCAGATTCTTATGGACATATCATCTATTTACCATTTATGGTTTGCAATCTGTAGTGTATATTTCCAGAGAAAATATGAATGACAAATCTCTTTCTTAATTC
The DNA here is from genome assembly GCA_028554795.2 of Sinohyriopsis cumingii. Lineage (NCBI taxonomy): Eukaryota > Metazoa > Mollusca > Bivalvia > Unionida > Unionidae > Sinohyriopsis > Sinohyriopsis cumingii. The sequence continues at coordinate 51,860,221 of CM068831.1, forward strand.
AAAGTAAGGAAGCACATACTTGGAAAAAAATATAAACAGAAAAGCTCATAGTGGGATTGAAACATAATATTCCATCATGACAGGGCAATATGTTCCTACAGTAGTAACATCCAGTTGACAACATAGCAGAATACCATCTTTGTTTATCATATATGTTGAGAAATGTTCCTCATTGAAAAACAAAAGCAAGTAAAATTGATAATTTAGTCTTGTGAAATATCAAAATCATTCTATTTCGGAAAATCCAGTACTTCCATGACTAGCACAAGATGTGTAACGGAAATGTGTATACATATTGTTTACATATATTTGAAATACAATGTACTCGGGGGTTTCGTTTTTGTGTAGAGCAATACCTGAAAATGGTTTAGGGATATCGTACATTAATCCGCAGTGAGTTCGGTTCAGTCCATTCTGCACGAGCAAAGTGTAGTTCGTCCATTAAGTCGATGAGGAAGACTTTAGTCATCCAGTGTTTTATCGGGGACAAATGGTATGTGGGTGCGTAGGCGGCGGATGTGCGCTCCGAATGTTCTGTGGCATGGGATGGTAACAACGCTGATCGTGGGGTTACTGGTTCGGGATTTCCTGGCCTGCCTCCGTTTTGCTACGGCCGTTCTGTTGGCCTCTCAAAGTATTTACGATGGGATATCTGATGTACCTTGAGCGCAGAAACAGCCAATGTACTTAAGGCTCATAGTAGATTCTAACTTGACGTTACGAAAAATCTTGTCAGCGATTGGTCCAATTTACGGCGCAATATCTCCAGATGTAAAGCTGAAATGGGTGAAGGGCTGGAAGGAGTGAATGGGGTGAGGAAGTGTTAGAGCGATAGTGACAGAGCTATGCAGAATCTCTCTGTGCGTGTGTGATTTGGACTTTTAACGTAGCTTTAGCAATTTTTCAGTCATATCGCTATGATGTCTGCAGTGTGGCAGTTTATAGTGATATCTTAGCACTGGTGCATTATGCTGCAGACAAGTAGCAAGATGTTCCATCCTGTCACATTATTTTGACACCAGGCCAACGAGTCCTAGCACTAACCTATTGATACTGAGCGTGAAACGAGGCAGCTGTTAGTACCATTTTTTAAAAGTCTTTGATATTACTCGGCCGGAAATCAAACCACGACATCCCACATCCGAGCCGGATGCTCTATCCACTAGGCCACCAAAGTGTTCTGAATCTTTGATGTGTTTATCACCATACAGAAGGTGTTGTTTTAGTCAAGGTGCTAATTTGGGTTTGTATGTACCTGATGTGCTGCTGTTGGTGGTGATGCTGGTCCAGATGAAGAGTTGGAGGGAACACAGCTTTGGAACCAATGGGTCTGCAGGGAACAAAAGAGGTTGCGCGGATCCTTGCGCAGACCGAGATGGGCTGACAATTCATGGTGGCTCTTGACCACCCAGAAGAGTGGTGGGACTCAACATATATTGTGGTTGTAAATTTGACATCGCAAAATATCTGTCCCAAATTACATGAACTCATTTATCACTAGTTAAGTGAAAACATGTCATTGTTGATATAAAATCAGTTATCACTACTTGAGCAAATCCTTATTGTTTTGAATTCATTGTTTGGGTGCTTGTTTCTAATTTTGCGTTTAAGTTTGTGTTTCATTTCATTTCATTTATTATTGTTGACAATTCATATTGATTATATCTTACGATTGATTCCAGTTAGGAACCGTATCATTTTTTTATTATATCAGTTATTTAACTCGATGCGCATTATTGGAACTTATGCGCACGAGCTTGGTGTAGGGTTTTTAGATATCTAATCATATATAACTAAATATCGTATTTTCGTTATCATTCTTAGTGCCTTCATTGTAATAATCTGATCCAACACAGTTCATCCTGTTACAGTTGGTTCTACGATACAAAGTTCAGAGGTCACGGTCATGAAAAGTCTAAAAAGAAAATGATTTCTGAATACTTAGAATAGTTCAAGGCCACATACACTAAGAAAATTTGAAAGTCATTGAGACCCATTTATCAGGAGTCTACCATACACCATACCTTACTAGTGCACAGAGGACAATGAAATGGATAGTAGGTATATTGCATGCCATTAATGGTACTCCAGTCTAGTTTCACTCAGTGCTCACATCATAAGGGTTTTACTGACTTCATCTAACGTTTCAGGATACTTTCAGCCTAAATCTGCAAGGGCAATATGTTTACTGCTTTACTATTTTTTTAGCATTAAATAGCATGTAGTAAATGTCACAACTAGACAATAATTACCACACAAAAGTAAACAAAATGAGATACAGTTTAAGTGACTGTTACTTTTGTCACTAAATGAACCGAAATGACACTTCCGATGACAAGGATTATTTTAGTTATGTTTCTTATTTGTTGAGTATATCAAACCGTAGAACTGACATGAAAATTGCACGAGATCAGCAATTGGCCAAGATATCTCATCATTATATTCAAAGACGAGTCTCGTTCTTTAACTTATTACATAAGCTAAACTATTGATTTGTGGTGGGTTGTAGAATCAAAGAGTGTAAAACGCCTGTCTCATGTTTGTATGTATGAAAATACAACTGAAAATCTCTCACTTTATATGTTATTATTTATTTGCTCAAACCATAAAATTACTTCTTCAGAGTCTTCAGAGATGTATTCCGGATGGCAACATCATCCAGTGATATAAAAAGTTTGAGTTAACAACGAATGTACAACAAAAGCAAAGCGGCTAAATCTAATCATCAACGTCGAATCCTGGAATGCATCTTAGAGGAAAGAGAAAGAAGCACGAAGCATAGCCTATTAGAGCAACTATTCAATTAGTTTATCAACTAATTTATAATCAATACATAACAATAAATCATTATATTTTCTTACATAGCCAGTTCACAGTCAACTACTTGAGAGTCCACATGATTTTGCATGACAAAAGCAGAATGTAAACATTAGTAAATATTGTTAACATGTTATGCTTATAACGTGACAATATGTCTCGAAAAAAAATTATCAACTAAATGTACTATGCAATATTAAACTATGCCCATACTATTGCATACAATATGTTTTTAAACCTTTAATTGAAATATCAAAATCTTCTTCGACTGGCATAATTTATCAAACACATTTCAATCTAAACAATCCAGCTCTTAAACAATGACTACCTGATATCATATGGACATTTATGTGGCAAATATTTAACTCAGTAAATTAATGATGTTGACACTATTGGTGACAACTTGTAGCAATTACGGTGCAAAGCAGGAAAGATATATTAAAATATTTTCTTTCCCAGATAAATAAACCTATTTTGTATTAACCTATTTGAGCAACGATTAATTTCATTGCAAATAATTCCTTTTTGTTCTGGGTTATACGTTCTTTTAGGTAAACTCAAATACAGTGTTCTTTGATTACATTATTCACAAAAATGAAACAATGATTTAATTTCTGAATGTGCATCCTCCATATGTACCTGAATGAAGCCAATGATGGCATTGCTGCACATGGTGGCAACGAAAACGTGTTGATGTTGAATGTTTGAAATATAATTGAAAAGATAATGAATTTAAGTGACAATTATACGGCATACAACCAACAACGAGGCTATGTTGTGTGTGTTTAATAAACAGTGAGGTATGAAATCATCTACTGAAATCGATAATTTTCATTTTTATAACCACAAAGTCTATACTTTGCATCCGATGACATCAATGAAATGGAAATTATTTCATTTTGCTAGTCTTTGCTGATTGCGTTAACTTTGTTTATTCAGTGTCATTACACGTTTTTAACATTTTAAAACGGGTGAGGTTAACTGATTGAATGTCAGTAATATAGCTGAAGATCGGAAAGTAATAGATTTCTCATGCATTACTCTGATTCGTGACTGGACGCTTAGATTTTTTTAGATATAATAAATATTATTAAGATAAAAATAAAGCCGGGATTTGCCACTGAATCCTGGGTGGAGTATCCTGATGTCAGCGAGGTAATTACTGATTAGAAGCGGGACATACACGTCCATAAAACAATGTCAATATAAACCGGTCGTAATACCGCGATGATAGAAAAGGTGTTTTGCTTATTTTAGAAGCTAAATCCATACCACGTAATTTTGGAAATAATAGCTTTAAGTATGCTCCGTGAACTTTCGCTGAAAACATATAAGCTGCAATATATACTTTTCAAACAAATGTCATATGTCATCCATCTAAAATGTTCAGGAGTGTATAAAAATCTTGTCAACCTGTATGTTTAAACAGTAAAGAAATCCGATCATGTATAACTTGTATGTGAGATAAGAGGTAATCAAACTATTATCTAGTACATCCACAAAATGAATCAGACACTATTTTAGTATTTGGATGATATTCAGTGATTTCAAATATCGTTTGAAACCTGTTATATTGAAAACCGACATCTGTATTAAATTTTGTTTAATAGCCCAGCATATATATATATATATATATATATATATATATATATATATATATATATATATATATATATATATATATATATATATATATATATATGAGAATGGCTGCAGCAGAAGGTATGGTAAACATATCGGTTTAAATTATTTATCACAATGGAGCTAATCAGCCATATATCGGACACGACAATAACAATAGAACAATACCAGAGATAAACTAAGTCTTCAATGAAAGCAAGTCAATACATTTGACTACTTGAATGAAATACTGAGAGAGCGAGGTATAATGGCTCAATATTCAATCAATCTGCTTTTTTCTCTATATGCGTCATTCATAGTGATGGTGATATACATGATTTAAATAATAGGCTAAAATGTGAACAGTACAGGAAACCTAAACGTAATGATCTATACACTCCTTCCCATGATCAAGTCAAATACAAACGCATATCAGTGCAATTATAATGAGTGTTAATGTATTCATTAGTTACATGATGTTTGCGGGTACCAGTTATTTATGCAGCACGTTGAATGTCAGAGATGCTTATGCATAACTCATAACAAATAAGAGAAAATACGCCAAGTAGTTAAGTAGTTACTTGCACACATGCACGCTTAATTTATTCAAAAAGAACAAGTGTGTATGTGCGTCTGTGTGTTTTGAGGATTTTTAATGCAGGTTTAACAATCTGAGTCATAGCTATTATGCAGAGTGGCGCGTATCTTGCCGTAGACATGTGGCATCATGTCCACACCTAGTCACATTATACTGACACCAGGCCGACCAGTTCTAACACCAACCTCATAGTGCTGAGCGCCAAGCAAGGCAGTTGCTAGAATCAGTTTTAAAAAGTATTTGGAATGACTCGGACGGGTTCAAACCCGTGACCTATTGCATCCGAGGCATACGTTCTCACAACTTAGGTCACTGGAGCGTTCCTACGAGAATAAATTCTAATCTTTAATATTTCAATCGACACACGGAAGCATGAACAATACAATCACCCATATATTTGTAACGTATGTGCAAACACATTACAGTAAAATATCAGGTCTAGAATTAAACTCAGCTCGGCTAACCCGAGGTCAGTGATTTTGCGCACGCATCACTAAAACCTCGGCGATCACTACACTGTTGTAGCAAGGAACATTCTCAAGTCGCTATCACGTTTAAGAAGTGGTCTTGTGTTAGATAAATATAATTTAAAAAATAAGTGATATAATTCCCTTTCGTGCGAAAAGGATTTATTTATTGTGTTAATTGAATACCTACCGATATACCACACATGAGATACGATAAATCCCGCTGCCGACATGGACAGGTGGCATTGCATGAATCAAATAATATCAGGTGATTATTGTCAAAACGGTCTTCGCGTATATCGAGCTAATCTAGTTTCAATTCCAACGATAAAAAGGTGAAGTTACCATGTTAGCAATGGCCGAATGAAAACCGACGACACACTTAATAAATCAGATTTATAGCAAATAACGTTGTCAGTATTTATAACGTATAGATAAACATTCTGCAGTGATATATATGTGCATGTTTATGTATGTATGTATGTATGTATGTATGTATGTATGTATGTGTGTGTATGTATGTATGTATTTTGCTGGAGGGTTTGCGGGGAGTGTTTAACGCCATTTCTGGGCGCAAGATTAATAAAGCCTTCCAAATAAATAAAAGAACAAGTTACTGAATTATTTAAGTTATAAGGTAAGGAAGTTAAAACTGTTATATATATATATATATATATATATATATATATATATATATATATATATATATATATATATATATATATATATATATATATATATATATATATATATATATATATATATATATATAAGTGAAAACCTGTCACTGTCTCTTCAAACATCTAAAATTATGTCTGGCGTTACATGCTCATCATGTTGTTCATCAGTTTCACATACAAAACAATATTCGGACGCACTCACAAATAATGTGTTTAACTGCCAGTTTACAAGGTATGCACTCTACTCAACAATCACTGTTCAGTAGGTATTCACGAGTCTGGTATGTGTGTATGATCCTTAAATGGCACAATACCACTTTTAAACATTTCTGCAATTTTTGTATATGAGAGATGCCTTTCTACAAAGATAGCTTTGAGGTCCCATATCTGTTTTGTGGAGTTTACGTACCGAAAAAGTATTGCACCAAACATGAAGAACGTGCTGAACTGTATATGTGAGAACAGTTTATGAAATCTTTAGTTTGGAAATGGGTGGCAACAGAACACGTATGACCAGCTTATCTGCCCTATTGTTAGCCTTAATACCAATGTGTCTTAGAAGCAGACTATACAAGACACCTTTTCCCATATTGCGCGAGTAAATGATCTTTTTAAAAGGTTTAAGGTATTAACCAGTTCTCAAAGTTTTATGACTTTGCAAGCCATGTAGAAAGGAAAGGAATCAGAAAACATGATACAATTTGTGTTTTTTGTATATTTCATTGTAGTACAAAGATCTGAGTATAGTGGCAATTTCAGCAGATGGAGGATATGTCCTGTAAACAGCTCGAGATGCTCCTTCGGATTATTGCACGGGCAGCTCGAAGCCTTTGTATCCGTTCAACCTTCTGCATACCGTGAAGCACATCCACAATTAGAGACTATGATTTCAATGAATTAATAGTGAAAATATCAGCATTTGTTAAAGACTCTTTGAATTCGCCAGGAACAGAATATTGTTGGACAGCTTTTGTATGTGAGATTGTAACTTGTGAGAAGATTGTTTTGAAACATTTGCAAGATTGATTTTGGATCCTTCCATGTGCAGAGGAATTCCAATTTCAATAGGAAGAGTGTAGCTGAGATGGTAGTTTGGGAGCAAGTAGATCGGTGGCCATTATAACTAGTGGAGGAACAACCCGATAAGCCCAGGTAAGAACCACTGACCCAATGGAAGCTACTGGCAGCTTTCTCACCCACCCACACTAGCCGACTTTGAGACTAAGACACATGAGGAAGGAAGTGAGATGGAATGCTATATGAATGCGAGAACTTTAGAAGACTCCACCAACCGGGACCCAGTATGTATGTATGTATGTACGTATATGTGTGTGTGTGTTTGTGTGTGTGTGTGTGTGTGTGTGTGTGTGTGTGTGTGTGTATGTGATTGTGTGTGTGACTTTCAAATAATATCCTCTTACTGTTACATTCCCTTTGTTTCTGTGATACTCGGATTTTGCCATGCCACATTGGAAAACGTACAACCCAACCACCTGCACCTCATGGTATGAACATGGACGAACTCATCATCATCATCATCATTGGCGACTCGGTCTCGAAAGACCATGCGAATAGCGCCCTTGGGGTGTTGTCTGTCTCCGTTGGCATCGTCTGCTGTGGCTGTGCAGGCCTATACGTGAGTGACAGTCCCTATTGCAGTTGGTGCAGACATACTGGGAAGTCTGCGTTACTGTGGTTGCTGTTGCGTTCTTCTTTCTCTTACGTTTCTCTGCCGCCAACTGGCCTCTCCTCACATCAGCGACTGATATGCCATTGTTTACCATCAGTCTCCAGGTGCCTCGGTCCTCAGCCAGCTCTTCCCAGCCATCGGGTGAAATGTTGCATGCCTTCATGTCCCTCTTGCCCACATCTTTGAAACGGAGTGAGAGGCGTCCGACTCTTCTCATGCCAGTGGCCAGTTGTCCATATAAGATGTCCTTTGACAGCCTTCCATCCTCCATGCGTCGGACGTGACCCAGCCATCGAAGGCGGCGTTTAATTAGCAGGGAGTACATGCTGGGGGTACGTGCACGCTGCAGGATCTCACTGTGTGGAACACGGTCTTGCCAGCTGATTTTCAGGATGCGTTTTAGGCACCGTATATGGAAGGAGTTGAGCCTGCGTTCTTGCCTCATGTAGGTACTCCACGTCTCACTTCCATATAGAAGGGTGCTGAGAACGCAGGCCTGGTAGACTCGGACCTTGGTGTGCTCTGTCAGCGCATTGTTTTCCCAAACCCTCTTTGTTAATCGAGCCATGATGGTGTTTGCCTTTCCAAGCCTTCTGTCCAGCTCCATATCAATCGAGAGAGTGTTGCTGATGGTTGACCCTAGGTAGGTAAAGTTGTTGACTGCTTCCAGGGTGACACCGTTGATTTTGATTGAAGGGGCAATGGTGGTATCTTGCACGCTGACATTTGTTTTTTCCAAGCTGATTGTGAGACCAAACTGCGTGCAGGCAACAGCAAAACGGTCTCCCAGTCTCTGGAGGGCTTCCTCGGTGTGGGCCACAAGAGCTGCGTCATCTGCAAAAAGCATCTCCCTGATGAGCACAGCTCTCACTTTGGTCTTTGAGCGCAGTCGTGCCAGGTTGAACAGCCTCCCATCGGACCTGGTGTGTAGATATATGCCATCCGTGGACGTGTCGAAGGCGTAGGACAGGAGCAGGGAGAAGAAGATCCCAAAAAGTGTTGGTGCCAGCACGCAGCCCTGCTTCACACCACTGTTAATTGGGAAGGAAGTTGAGGATGATCCATCATACAGGACTGTTCCCTTCATATCTGCATGGAAAGAGATTATCATGCTGAGGAGTTTTGGGGGGCAACCGATCTTACTCAGAAGTTCAAAAAGGCCCTTCCTGCTGACCAAGTCAAAGGCCTTGGTGAGGTCGATGAACATCATGTAGAGTGGTTGACCTTGCTCTCTGCTCTTCTCTTGGAGTTGTCGTAGGGAGAAGATCATGTCTGTCGTCGACCTACCTGCTCTGAAGCCGCACTGTGATTCCGGGTACACACGGTCTGCCAGCAACTGCAGCCTGTTGAGTATGATGCGAGCGTACACTTTACCAACAATACTCAAGAGCGAGATCCCCCTGTAATTATTACAGTCACTGCGGTCGCCCTTGTTTTTGTAGAGGGTCACAATTGTGGCATCACGCATGTCTTGGGGGACTACTCCTTCCTCCCAGCAGCGGCAAAGTAGCTCGTGCAGTGGTTTAATCAATGCTGGTTTTCCACGTTTGATAGCTTCGGGCGGGATGCTGTCACTACCTGGTGCTTTGTTGTTTGGAAGGCAGTCGATTGCTTTGCTGAGCTCCTCTAAGGTTGGCACTTTGTCGAGCTCTTCCATGGTGGGCAGATTCTTTATGCTGCTGAGGGATGCATCAGTGACTGATGTTTCTCGGGAGTATAGTTCTGAGTAGTGCTCCACCCATCTGGCCATCTGTTGCCCACGGTCTGTGATCTTCTCTCCCGTCAGGGATTTCAAGGGAGCGACCCTTTTCACTGTGGGGCCTAGAGCCTTCTTGATGCCACTGTACATGCCTTGGATGTGTCCGGACTCGGCACTGCGCTGGATCCCTTCACACAGTTGTTGCCAGTACTCGTTCGCACACTGTCTAGCAATGCGTTGGGTGTTACTTCGGGCACTTCTGAGAGCAGCAAGCGTCTGTTCATTAGGGCATTTTTTGTAAGCTATGAAGGCTTTTCGTTTCTCCTCGATTTGTGGTTTCATCCTTGATAGGTGTGCATTGAACCAGTCCTGGCTGGGTCGTTCCTTCTTGCCAAACGTTGACATAGCCGTACTGTAGATGGCACCCTTCATGGCATTCCACATGGCTGTAGCGTCATACTCAGGCAGGTCCTGGAGAGCCTTGTTCAGGGCAGACACATACTCCTCCACCTTGGCAGGGACTGACATCTGTGCAGTGTTTATGCGAGGACGTCCTTTTGGTTTTGAGCGGTGTAGCGCGTGTGGCTGTAGTCGCACTTTGCTGCTCACAAGGGCATGGTCGGAGTCACAGTCTGCACTGTGGTAGGTTCTGGTGGAGAGGACGCTGTTAAGGGCAGAGCGCCTGGTGATGACCAAGTCGAGTTGGTGCCAGTGATGAGATCTGGGGTGTTTCCATGACACTTTGTGTTGTGGCTTACACTTGAAGAAGGTGTTTGTGATGCACAGGCCATGGTAGGTGCATAGCTCCAGCAGTCTCTGGCCGTTTTCGTTGGTCTTTCCAGTGCCATGATACCCGAGGCAGGTAGGCCATGACTCGTGGTCCGCACCTACTCTGGCATTAAAGTCGCCGAGGAGGAATAGTGGTTCATTTTTGGGGCATCCTTTGATCTGTTCGTCCAGCTGCCCATAGAACTGATCCTTCACGTCTTCTGATGACGTGAGGGTTGGGGCGTAGACACTGATGATGTTGACAGGACCTGAAGTAGTGGTGAGGCGGATGGACAAGAGACGCTCAGTGCCCCCTGTGGGAGGTTCAACCGAGGCCAGGAGATTGTTTATGATGGCAAAGCCCACTCCGTGTTGACGGGGCTCCTCAGGTTCTCGACCCTTCCAGAAGAAGGTGTAGTTTTCCTCTCTGAGGGAGCCACTAGAGGCGAGCCTGGTTTCCTGGAGGGCAGCTATGCCGATATTTAGTCTGGTGAGTTCTCTATCGATGATGGCCGTCTTTCTGGTGTCGTCCACTTCTCTGAGGTCGTCGGAGATGCCTATACACATGGTGCGCACATTCCAGCTTGCAAATCGAAGAGCTGGAGTCTTCTTTATTGGTTTCTTGTTTCTTTTGTCTGGTGTGGAATTACCGTCTGCTTGTCATGCTGAACAACACACTGAGCTCCAGACACCCACTGGAGCAGGCAGACGATGGCGGGTCAACACCTTATTGACCGGGGGCTGCCCGGCTTGAGGCGGGCGATAGTTGGCCAGTGGGACACGATGATCCCTCCCACCGTCAAAGCTGACCCGTGGCGCCCCTTCCCTACGCCAATCGGGTGGGACTTATAACCCGTAAACTGTCAGCTTCCGTGTTGTTTCCTCACTCAGTAGTGAGACTGGAGTGTCCTTTCCAGGGCGCAAGCCTGGGCGTGGAGTATGGAGATCCTGGGCTGCCCAGACGTCAGGATCCCCCTCTCGTCCTTGCTGGTGGGGTCCAAAGGAATGCTGCGCATGACATTTGGCACCAGTTTGGATGCAGGAGCTGCCGGAATGAGGTCGTAGTCGACCCCCAGCCGCCTTAGGGGCTCCACTCCTGATTTTTTGTCTGGGTTTACTCCCGTAGCCTTTCCTTCTCCCGAAGATATCCACAAGGCAGTGGAGCCATAATCCAATGGATGGGACTTGGTTGGTTTTGAATCAGAGTTTCCTTCTCCGAGATGAACTGCCTGACAAGGCTAACGAGCTTCATCTGCCCGGGTTTGGGGTCAGAGTTTCCCTTCTCTTAGACTGGTTGCCTGCCAAGGCTAATGAGCCCAGTCTGCCCACCCAGTTATACCGCCGGGTACTCGGTCGCGCCACACAGCAGGCTCTGTTAAAACAGGGGGCACCGCGTGAAGGTGCTGCTGTGGACACAATAGTGTAGGAGAGGCCATATGCAAGTAACCTCCCGCCCCGCAGAGCGAGACAGTGGTCCTGCGGCGATCGCTACACCTGGAAAGGAGAGGCTATGAGAGACGCTTCACTTTCCTTTGGCAAGCGGGATGTCAGACCCAGGCCACGCACCCCCCAAAAAATCCTACACTACTACTACTGATACGTCACATCTACCGATATTCGAGACATCATTCCTTTACATGAAAGCTTCCCAAATTGCAACCAAATTGAGTAAAATCGAAGCTCTTGCTTGGTATCATTATTATCTGGATTTTACCGTATTAACTCTAAATCATATGTCAGGAACATTCAGGTTGTTGATCGTGAATGTCCTGTTGCGCGTTGCTAATCTAGTGTGAGTACATTATTTATTTATGTATTTATGGGATGAAGGCAATCATGGACATATCATCTCCCTAATACTTGATGGTGAGCAAAAATATAAGATCAGAAATAATATGTGTGATGTTCATAATCATTACCTTCATTGTCGATGCAACTGTGATTTCGAGATCATTTGATACATATATTGCTGCTTCGTTTTAAACGTATATTTCGAAATATAAATTATATCTTCAAGTCAAAAGGTTTGTTGTGTTCTAAAGTATGAGTAAAATACTTTTTGTTATAAGGATATACCTGACAGCTACCGCATGTGTTTTCTTGAGCGTTTGTTACTTTTCCAACGATCGCCTGTTGGTGCGTGTACCGTTATAGGCAGGAGATCAAGGCGCGTAAAGTCTAAGCGTCCTATACAGTCTCAGTTCGGTGGCAAAATGTCAGCAAAAAATAAATACATAATCAATCACTAATAAATGCCTTTTACCTTAAGTCTCCAAACTGAACCCATCTTCATTAAAAAAAGCTATTTTAAGTCTGCTTTTATAACTGACAATTTCATTGCCTTCACCAACAATTCTAACGTTTTCTGTTTCAGCGTTTTCCCTTGACACTCATTATCTTCATTCAGCGATTAATTTGTTATCAAGCGTTATGCAAGATCCATTGCTATGAAATCGTTTTCAAATTTTCAGAGAGTGTGTTTTCCTAAATTTCGTTTTCTCTCCATTTAAAGTTCTTCTCCACCCTAATAGTTTTGGTAATGTACAGAATATTTGAGCTTTCCGTGATAATTGTTCACTTAATATAATGATATTCATATTCTTATGTTTACGTCGATTCTTTGAAATTCATATTCGCTCTAGTCGATAATGACTGTAGTGCACGGTATAATTGGGGCTACAAAGGTGTTGATCTATCATGTTACTTAATTAGGATTTAAGCTTAGTACTTTCCTCATACCCATATATTTCCCCCTGCGGGTCCGGGGTTGTAGAATTGGCCCGACGTGCCTCGCTACGTGTCGTAAAAGGCGACTAAGTAGAGGCAACCTGTTTGCCGTGGGTTGCGTCCCGTGTCGGAGGAGGAAAGGATCCTGGTAGTTGAGCAGAGGCTTTCCCTGCAACACACTACTTTGGCCTCTACTTCTCTTAGACGGGTGGTCGGGATGGGCCCGGTTCCGACAAATCGGCTGGTCACGCCGAGCCCTAGGAGGTCTTTATTTACTCTCTCACCTTCTTTATCTGTCTCCTTGTATCTCTCTTGATACCACCGTTGCCCCTAAATTCTCTTCCTTTATCTTTCCCTTTTCCAAGTCTTAGAAGACTTCCTAGAAGGCGGTGGCTTAACGGGTCAATCGGGGGGTAATTTTACCGACCTTAGAAATTGGCGACTTCAGGGTCAATCAAAGGTAATTTTATCAACTGAGTATGCCATCTGTGTATCCCTGACACTTGAAAAGTGTCCCCTTGTTGGGCTCCTTGGTGGGTGGGGAGCACGGGTGCTGAATTTTTATTCAAGCCAAAATGGAAAATCAAAAAAATCAAAATAAGCGTACCAAAACGGGAACTGACTCAGATGATGAACCATGTAGTGTGGAATCGTTTCCTCGCTTCATGGTCATCAAATCAAAAGATGAAACCAAACCCCTAGCCGCACTATCGCCATTTATAATCGAAAAGACTATACTTGGATTAGTCGGCAAACCAAAAAGCGTTAAAAAGATTAAATCAGGTGGTCTGCTTGTGGAGTGCGAACGTAAAGCACACACTGAGAACATTCAAAAAATTCAAGTATTTCATGACATCCCAGTGACTTGTTTCGCACACACATCTCTAAATACATCAAAAGGTGTCATTCGTTGCCGTGACTTGGCTGGAGTCAGCGACAAAGACATCGTAGAGGGGATGAAAAGTGAAGGTGTCACTGCAGTTCGTAGGATTCGTATCAAACGAAACAACGATCTGCAAGACACCAACACCATTATACTCACCTTCAACAGACCAACGGTACCTAAAGTTGTCAAAGTTGGGTTCTTACAAGTTAGGGTTGAGGTATACATACCAAATCCCCTCCGATGCTACAAATGTCAAAAATACGGTCATCATGAAGACCGCTGTTCCAGAAACCAAGTATGTGGACGATGTGGAGACCCTTCTCATCGGGAATCCGAGTGCAAAGCCACTCCGCATTGCCTCAACTGCGGCAAGGAACACCATGCAAATTCAAAAGCGATATATGGAAACAGGAGAAGGAAATCCAAAGGATCAAATACACATCCAACATCCCGTATCCAGAGGCCAGGAAGCTTGTACAAAATAGAACATCACTCCCCGGCCCATCCTTCTCAACCATAGTAAAGGGCAATCAAAAAGCAACGAAAGACGCCCAAACCCAAACAGACCCACCTGAATCCCCTTCCGTCTCGAACATATCGCATTACAAACCCCCAAAAAACTCAACATCGACGCAAACAACGTTCAACAATCCTCCACCATCAAAATCACCAAACAGTAAGAAAAAGTCGACAGGAAATAGGCAGCAAAAAGGGTCTGATGACCCAATAAAACTGCACAATAGGTTTGGAGACTTTGAGGATATGGATGCAGAAGAATCTGCTCCATGTCCTCAAGGTGGCTAGAGACCTAACAACAAAAAATTCACCCCCGTACTTCCTCCAGATAAATAACCAAAGTCATTGCCTCCGCGAAAGGTCTAACCTAGCTCCAGAATCTTCAATATAAACTTGTAATGAAGAACACCATCATACAATGGAACTGTAGAGGACTTAAAGCCAACTACAATGATATTCTTTTGCTCTTAAACGAACGTGATCCTGCAGTACTATGTCTTCAGGAAACATTTTTGAAAGATATAGATAACATCACACTTAAAAACTACTCCCTGTTTAACAACTACTCTCATAATGTTGACAGAGCCTCAGGAGGAGTCTCTGTTATTGTGAACAACAGAGCCCCTCATAGCGTCATCCCTCTAAACACAAATTTACAAGCCACTGCTGTGAGCGTCACTCTGCATCGGGTGATTACCTTTTGTTCTATCTACATACCACCAAACACCAATTTAGTAACAAATGAATTAGACGACCTTGTTCAACAACTCCCCGCACCCTTTATTCTACTCGGTGATTTTAATGCCCATAACATTTTATGGGGTTCAAATCACATAAGTGACAGAGGTCACAAAATAGAAGACTTCATTTCCAGACACGATTTGTGTCTATATAATACCAAATCACCGACATATTTACACCCAGGTACTGGTACATACACGTGTATTGATTTGACAATTTGTACCCCATTTCTGCTTTTGGACTATGAATGGAAGGTCGCTGATGACCTTCACAGCAGTGATCACTTTCCAATCTCTCTTAACAATACCAACGTTACAATTGACGAAGCAGTTCCACATTGGAATTTAAAGAAGGCCGACTGGGCCAAATTTGAAACACTTTGTACAACTAGACTTAATAGGGATACTGTCTTAAACGACAATAACCCTTTTCAATATTTTACTTCTGTTTTAATCGACAATGCAGAAGAATCTATTCCCAAGTCCTCACCAAACGGTAAAAAAACTCTCAAAACCATGGTTCACAAAAGAATGTAAAGAGGCCATTAGACAACGCCGAGAAGCACTGAAAAATTTTAATCATCGTCCAACACCCGAAAATTTAACTAAGTACCGTATTGTTCGGGCCAATGCTCGCCGCACGATTAAACAAAGTAAAAGAACATCATGGAAAAAATATGTTTCAACTCTAAACTCTCGTTCCTCTATAAAGAAAGTTTGGGACACGATCCGCAAAATCAATGGAAATAGGAAATACAATTCCTTTCGACATCTCAAAGTAAACAACAAGAATATCAATTCCAAACATGACATTGTTAACATACTTGCTGATAGCTTCTCAAAAAATTCCTCATCTTCTAATTACTCAGAAGCATTCAGAAGATTAAAAACTCACAAAGAAAAGACACGGTTGAAATTCACATCGAATAACTCAGAAAGTTATAATCAACCGTTTACAATGTATGAGCTGAAGGAATCTCTGAATAAGGCCCACGATACATCCACTGGGCCTGACGAAATACATTACCAGTTTTTGAAACACCTCCCAGAACCTTCATTAACAGCCCTTCTAGAAATTTTCAACAATTTCTGGATTACTGGTAAAGTACCTAAAATCTGGAAAGAGGCAACAGTAATACCAGTTCCCAAACCCGGTAAAGATAGCGCAGATCCTAACAGCTATCGACCAATTGCACTCACAAGCTGTGTGTGCAAAACAATGGAACGAATGATCAATTATCGGCTTGTCTGGTACTTGGAAACTAATAATGTAATATCTCCTTTCCAAAGTGGCTTTCGATATGGCCGGAGCACCAACGATCATCTGGTTAGACTAGAAACATTCATTCGCGATGCATTTATCAAGAAAGATCACTTAGTAGCGGTTTTCTTTGATTTAGAAAAGGCCTATGACACGACATGGAAGTACGGGATACTAAATGACCTGCACGATCTAGGTCTAAAAGGCCGTCTGCCCTCTTTCATATCCAACTTTCTCTCCGACAGAGAATTCAAAGTACGAGTGGGCTCTACCCTCTCAGATCTGCACGAGCAAGAGATGGGTGTGCCCCAGGGCAGTATTTCATCTGTGACGCTCTTTAACATCAAAATTAATAGCATCACCAATTGTTTGACTCCTGGTGTGGATTGTTCGTTATACGTTGATGATTTTCTAATATGTTATCGGTCAAAGCACATGCATACAATTGAAAGACAACTGCAGCAAAATATAAACAAAATTCAAAATTGGGCCAATGCAAACGATTTCAAATTCTCGAAATCAAAAACGGTATGCATGCATTTCTGTCAGTTACGAAAACATCACGATGCACCGAACCTCACGCTGGATGGAACACCTATTCCAGTTGTTGAGGAAACAAAATTTTTGGGTATTATCTTTGACAGAAGACTGACTTTTATTCCACACCTAAAACACTTGAAAGCCAAATGCTTAAAAGCACTTGACCTACTTAAAGTAGTAGCGCACACTGACTGGGGTGCTGATAGAAAAGTCATCCTGAATTTATATAGAACGTTTATTCGCTCCAAACTAGACTATGGCTGCGTTGTGTATGGTTCAGCCCGAAAGTCATATCTTAAAATGCTTGATCCAATTCATCATCAGGGAATAAGACTGGCTCTGGGAGCATTTAAAACATCCCCGTGTGAAAGCCTTCTAGCTGAGGCGAATGAACCACCGTTATCGCATCGCAGACAAATGCTTTCCGCACAGTATGCACTGAAATTAAAATCAAACCCTCTCAATCCTGCTTTTTCGGCTGTTTTTCAACCCAAATACAAAACTTTATACGAAAATAAACCAAACGTCATACCTTCCTTTGGCATTAGAATATCATCCAGCCTTGACACTACAAATATAGATCTTTCTAAAATTCAGAAAACGTCCATCTCCGAAACACCACCCTGGCTAATTAAACAAACAAAAGTTCTTTTCACGCTACACGATGGCAAAAAATCCGAAACAAACCCTTCTGTCTTCCACAACTCTTACCATGAACTCCTCACCGAATTTAAAAACTACACCAGAATTTATACGGATGGATCAAAGGATGAGGAAAAGGCTGCTGCAGCCTTTGTTTGTGGAAATCACACAACGCAAGTTCGTTTACCAAACGGAGCATCAATTCTTACAGCCGAAATCAGAGCAATAGACCTTGCTCTGCAACATATAGAAAAGAAACACATTTTAAACAGTATCATCTTCTCCGACTCGCTATCAGTACTCCAGTCACTACACAATAGAAAACTGGAGAACCCATTATTAAAAAACATACTCGTCAAAAATACCGAGCTGAGTATCTCCCACAATATGATATACTGTTGGTTACCTAGCCACATTGGCATTAAAGGTAACGAAAAAGCAGATCGCGCTGCTAAAATGGCCCTTACTCAAGAACCATCTGATTTTAAAATACCATACACTGATTTTAAACCTTGTATCAGAAAGTTCTTTCGTCAGAAGTGGCAGGCATCATGGAATGATGCTGTAAATAACAAACTTCATGCCATCAAACCAACTCTAGGAGAGTGGACTCCTTCCTACAGAACCATTCGTAGGGAGGAGATAGTCATTGCAAGAATCCGAATTGGTCATACTTATATCACCCACACCCACATACTAAAAGGTGAAGACCCTCCAGAGTGCGTTTCTTGCAATGAACCATTCACTGTCAAGCACTTTATGATAGAGTGCTTTGACCTACAACCTACGCGCGATCGTTATTACATTGTGCATGACATGAAAGAACTTTTTGATACTATAAACATCACTCGTATTATAGAGTTCCTGAAAGCCGTAAATATTTACCCTAAACTCTGACTTGTATGCTATCACCTTGTGCAGTTTTATGCAATATACATATACCGTCCCATTTTAATAACTATTCATCATTTTTACATCTCCCGTTGATCGGGAAGCTTTATTTTGCACCGTTATCATCTTACCGTTTTTTAATTTCTACCATTTGTTATTTTATATCGCTGGTCGATATAGGACCTTTTATACGTTTTAAAAGATTATAGAAATAACACTTTGTTTGGCGCTAAATAGCCTAACAGTGCCGATGCGCCGTTAAAAATAAATCAATCAATCAATCAATCATACCCATATATTCGTCATTTAGTTTAACATGCTACAAACATTACTAATATTGTTGCTTTACTCTCACTGCTGTAACTAAAACTAAAATAACAATAAAATGCAAATAATATTATCATCAATAGTAATAGTTGTTCTAGTTAGTAATAGTGCTTGTGGATGACGAATATCTATCTATCTATCTATATATCTATCTATCTACAGATATATATATATATATATATATATATATATATATATATATATATATATATATATATATATATATCTATCTATCTACAGATATATATATATATATATATATATATATATATATATATATATATATATATATATATATATATATATATATATATATATATATATATATATATATATATATATATATATATATATATATATATACATTCTTTAGTTTCCGTCTTATTGATGATATCTATTGAAATATTAAAACATGTTCTATACTGAACAACAAATGTCTGAGTTTGTTTCATGTTGTGTCCATTGGCCAATAAACAATATCACACACATTTCCGACTCTGTCGCAATTTTAAATTTTAAGTAAATAATTATGGACGGATGATCATTACTTAAATTGACGTTACGGAAATACTGTGTATTATGTTCTTGTTTATCGATGACTAATGTACATTGGACTACATACATTAACTTAAGTATTGAATTTGAAAATTTGAAACGCTTGTTCTCATTTTGTGACATGCGTCTTTTGTAAACTGATAATGATATTTTCAATTATCCAACGATTATTATTTATTCAAAACATGGAAAATAGACAATATTACTACTTCAGTTTGATGCTATTGCATCATACAGTATTAGCGGGACAGTATCAACACATTTAAGTACAAGGAAATATGTTGTTCTTGTATGTTTTTTCTTCCTGCATAACATTTGCTTTTGTCTCAGAAGAAAGGACTGTGGAAGGTATTTTAGGAAGAAGCATATCTTTATCATGGACATACAACAATACAAACAGGAATTCTATACGTATTAGTCATAACTCGTCATTTGTTCTGGTTGTATGGCCAGTTAAAAATCACATCGTCTGGCATGAAAAAGATGAAAGAATACAAGTTTACGTAAACAACGGTATTTTCGAAACGGTAACTGTTAGCATTTCAAACGTTACAAGAAAAGATGCTGGCATGTACACGTTGGAACGATCATGCGATTTAGACGACTTCAACGATAGTGTCACTCTACAAATTGGTATGTTGCATAAACCTTAGATTTCATCAGTTGTTCGTTAATTACAACAGTGCAAGTGTTCGTTTTACTAGTATTATATGGATTTGTCAGTTTAAGGTAGTTAAAAGTGATAATTAATAAAGAGATATAATGCTAACTTTATAATCAGAGTTTATAATTGAGAACGTGAAAGCTTGTCTCTCGGTAGCTGTTCATGTTAGAAGACAGTTATACAAAGAAGTACGATGTAACTTACGTATTTAGTATTTAGTCGTTTCTAAAAGGTTTCATTTGTTTTGTACAAACACTTCTTTAACACACTTTGTCCAGGATTTATATTTACCGTCCTAATTATCTTTGCAAGCCTACCACCCGTAATCTGGTTAGATAATATTTTTAAGCATATATAAACATCTTAGATCAAACAAATAATTCATACTTTATGAAGAAGAATTTCATTGACGATAGTACGTATAAACCGGTTGCCTGATTATTTAAGTGCAATGCGCTACCAATGTATATCTGAGCCAAAGGTATAATTTAACATTTGCAGAATTTCAGCATTTGAGTCATATTATTTATATTAATTTGTGACCCCTGCACCACTAATTTAATTACTTTGTCTGATTTCGTCTACAATGTAAGACCTTCAACAAATCGTTCCTAATTATGCTAAAGACATTGAATCCTCTCTTTTCCAAAGTTTTATAAAGATACGCTTAAATAATTCATGAGAAGAAAATAAATTAACAAAAGTTCAATATGAGAACTGGATATTCAGTAAAAGAACAATTGCATAACGAGTACAGACAATTTTTTTTTTTTTAAATGAAGCCGCTAGCGTTTGATTTTCTATAGCTTCAGTATGTTTTGCATTTTTCTAGATGAAGGAACCCCTCCTTGGATAACTATGGTTCTACATGTCGATTTGTACATAGAGTTACAGTGCAATTCCCTAAATATATCCACAGAAAAGGTTTCTTGGAGCCTCAATGGATCTATGATAGAAAGCAATGGCAAATATTCTCAAAACAACAAGATTCTTGCTATAGAGAATTTAGCAGCCGATGATATGTACAACATTTACAAGTGTAAGTCATCCGGAGTTGAATTTGAGAATGATCCATACAGATTAAATATTTGTAAGTATATTGTTCCTTTTGTCTTATTCAATCACCGTCTTTTAACTGATATTGCAACATGCCGGTATCCCCGAATCTACCTTTCCGTGAAAGAATGTTCTTCTATAAATAACAACAGTTTCGTCTGATTACAGACTATAAATTATAGTTTCTCGAAAATATCAAATAAAATAAGTTTCTGATAATGATTGTTCTGTATACATGCACACCATCACACACACGCACACACACACACACACACACACACATATATATATATATATATATATATATATATATATATATATATATATATATATATATATATATATATATATATATATATATATATATATACAGAAAGAGAGATACTGTTTAACTCTTTCTCCCAAAAATCACATTTGTACATAAATATATCATTGTCTTCAGCTCCATGTGTTCTAAGTCGATGCCTTGTATGGAATGGTACCTTTGATTAAAATATTTTTCTTCTGAGGTATGAAATCAAGTTGAATATTCACTCGATCTCTTCTTCAGTTTGAGAAACCAATAACCTGAAACAAAATATTCCCCTGTGGCGTATATTTAATATATACGGTTTGTTGACTTTGTCCATAAATATATGTTATTTATATTTTTACTTTCTACTTTACCTTGACGCACGGCTCTCTCTCTCTCTCTCTCTCTCTCTCTCTCTTTCTCTCTCTCTTTGTTTCATATCTTGTTTATAAATGTTGTATACTTGGCAAATTACTCGTCCTTGCCTTAACATCCGAAGCATAATTATTGTTATTGTTGTGTTCCCTTTTTAATTTAGGTGAATTAATTTAGTCAAACTATTGTTCGTTGAATTTCAAAGTGCTCAATAAAATGTTTGGACTACATTAATTTCATTATTATTGGAATCATATCAAAATTCAAACTAGGACATTCTGGAGTATTGTATTGTGATACATCGAAATACTGTTAACACATCGCCACATTCCTTGTCATTGCCACATTAGCACATTAAAGACTGCATACACATCAACGCATTCAATATCATAATTTATTCGGAATACATATGGATTGCAAATGGAATTTCGTGCTTTTGGTCTTGTGTTAGAACTTTTATATGTGTTTAAGATTTAATTCACAATTGTACGCTCATCCACTTAGTGTCCTTTCAAGCATCTGTCTTCGTCATGGTAAGGAGGAGTTCAACCTTGATTGTAGATTTCGGAACATGTGCGATGTAAGAAAAAGATAGTTTTACTTGAAACAGATGCGGCAGAGCAGGATAGTACTACTCATCCCTAGAATATGGCCCGATCTGTTTCGCACGAGTAAAATAGCAAACGCAAAGCCTTAGCCGCATAAGGACTGCTCACCAAATGGTACGATTGAGATGCTAAAATTACTAGGGTATTCTCGGGCATGAAGTTCTTTCAATACATTTATGAATGTAAATGTTGTCATTGAACTGTTATCTGCTGCCCGATAATAACTGTCCTGCAGAAACAACTCTTCATCAATTCGTGGTGAGGAGGAGTTCAACCTTGATTGTAGATTTCGGAACATGTACCATGTAAGAAAAAGATTGTTTACTTGAAACAAATGCGGCAGAGCAGGATAGTACTACTCATCCATAGAATATGGCCCGATCTGTTTCGCACGAGTAAAATAGCAAACGCAAAGCCTTGGCTGCATAGAGACTGCTCAAGAAATGGTACGATTGAGATGGTAAAATTACTAGGGTATTCTCGGGCATGAAGTTCTTTCAATACATTTATGAACGTAAATGTTGTCACTGAACTGCTAGCTGCTGCCCGATAATAACTGTCCTGCAGAAACAACTCTTCATCAATTCAATATCAAAAGTAGCGCATGTAAGGATAGGTACCAAGTTGAGATAGATTTCCTCTGTATCTGTTTCATACCACTGAGCACTTAGCAAAATAAAGGAGCACGACGTGTTGATTTTCTTCGGTATTGAAAAAGTGTGGACATATCTGTACGATATCGTTTCAGTTTCGAAACTGATATAATGAAGGCCCCTGAATATATTTGAACGATCAAATAACTTATTCAGTGTGTTAACATATTTACAGCCTTTATTGATCAAACATATCGACGACTTGACAAGAAAAAGGATTCTAAGACAAACTGTGACGACATATCTTTCCACATTGAACATGTTGCTCCTACTTGATAAATTCCTGTTCACATTTTCACGGCAGTAACTGCACCCTGCATGTCCGTTGATACTTCTACTTACGTCGTAATGATAATGACGATCATAAACATGAATGCAGTTTTCGACAGGAAATTGGGACCCTCAAAACAGATCCCCTCGAATGAACTGAGGACACGTTTTCAACGTATAGTGAGGGGCTAGTACTTGGTTTCATTTTTGGTATATCGTGACATCCACACAATGTCCCAACTGTTATTATAGATTATTCCCAATGAATATCTTTATGTTACGGCTTTGGTGCAAGTGTGATCTTATATCTCACCCTCATTCTTCGCTTCCTTTCTAGTGCATTGGTTTTCTTTGCATATGCTGTGGAAACCACAATAATGAGGGCCACACCCATATGATCCTGGTCGATGTCCATCTCCACGATACTTCGCTTAAAAGTAGGGAGCCAATGCACATGTGAGAGACGATTTTGTACGTGAAACCGGATTCATTTGGTGGGTGGATTTTCATCGGCAATGTCAAATTCTTCTTTGCATTCTTAAAAACGTGTAATTATGTCTGATATTTAGATGATTTTTATACAGAAGGAATATTACATTAAATCCGTATTGGAGATTTTAACAGTAGCAAACTCATCCTATATAAATTCAAATTAGTCCTTAATAACGCAGACGATGTATATGCAGGGCCTTGGGTCTTGAACTTCTTAAGTTTCAACATGTATTTGTAAGTGAGAGTTCTAGTTCTTCGAAAATACACCCTATTGAACGGTTCAGTGTGACAAAATCTTCTAGAGCGGGAAATCAGCACTGCTCGTGCCCTGCACTTACTCCTCAGCGTCTTTTGATAACAGGGATACATCCCCAGGACATCCGTGGCGCCAACATCGTCACTTAGTACAAGAACAAAATAGAACGTAACGACTGCAACAACTACTGGGGCATATTCCTCTTCAGCATCGTCGGAAAGGCTTTCGCCCGTGTCGCCTTGGAGCGCTCGCAGACCCTAGCACAGTCACAGTATGCCAGTCAACAGTGAATATGGTCGTCTCACTACGCCTTCCTAAACCTAACGAATACGTTTGATCTGGTCAGTCTGAGTGGACTCTTTAGGCTCCTGCAGATCGGCTGCTCCCTACCCACCTCGATTACTCGCTGTCGTGGCGTCACGTCATTCTAAGAGAACTTGCACATCACAGTGTGCTTCAGTGGCGCAACATCGGAGGCCTTCCAAGTTAGCAGCGGAGTGATGCATGGCTGCGTCATTGCTCATACGGTCTTTGCAATCTTCTTCTACATGCTGTTCCAGTAAACCTTCAAGGACTGCAGCGAGGTAGTGTACATCCATACCAGGGCTGACGGCAAGATGTTCAACATCGCTCGTCTCCGTGCTATGATTAAAGTCACAGAGGTACTCATACGTCAACTGCTCTTCCCCGACGATGCAGCCTTGATATCACACACGGAGGATGGACTAAACTGCTGGTATGCAACCTCTCCCACGCCTGTAAGGAAGGTGGATTTACCATCATTTTGAAGAAAATGAACGTCATAGAGATGTAGGCAGACTCCCCTCCCTCCATCACCATCGATGGGTACAACTTGGAAGTTGTTGAAAACTTCACATACCTCGGGTCCACCATCTCCAGCTTGCCTTTCATTGACTCTGAGGTAAACAGCAGGATTGCCAAGGCAGCCACAGTGATGGCTAGACTAAATCAGACTGTCTGGAACAGTTCCAACCTCACTGCAATGACCACATTGCGCATCTACTATGCATTCATGATCACAACGCTCCTCTACAGCAGCGAGACATGGACCACCTATGCGAGACGCAAAAGGAAACTCATCCGCTTCTACCTGAGATGACTGTGGTGTCTTCTGCATATCCAGTGGCAGGACAAAGTACCCAAAATAGAGGTTCTGGACACGCCAACATGATCAACCTTTTCTGTATTATCGCAGAGGTGCGCTTTTGCTGGTTCGGCCACGTCAAGAAAATGGACCTAGGCAGCATTCCTTAGGACCTGCTATACATTGAACTAGCAGACGGCGCACGACCAAATGGATGGAAATATATGCGTTACAAAGACGTTTGTAAGAATTATATGAAAACGGCCAACATCAAGGTCAATGACGGAGAGAGCTGAGCTAACGACCGCTCCACCTAGCGACTAGATGTCAGACTATGAGTTCAAAAAGGCAAGGAAAACAGTAACATAAAACACGCTGAACATAGAGCCAGGAAGAAGGCGAAACAAGTTTTTCCTGAAGTTACACCACTGTCTCGCGTAGACGGACGAATGTCAAGAAGAAGATTGTCTTATGTAAGAAAGGAAAAAAAAAAAAAGAATAAAAACTTGACAATATATTGGACACCCAAGTTTTGGTTTTTTCTTTGGTGATTGCAAAGAGGTTTGATATCAAAGAGGTTTGGCACAAACAGCAACATTGTATCTAAAGGGCATTTGCGTGTGGAGAAAGAAAGATTTCCTGCACAAATACTAATACTGGAGAATCATGGATAGTTCCCTGAAATACTCATACTGACATCCACTGTTACGCCTATGGTTTTACCTCAATGTTACGCCTATGGATGTTTTATATGAAACATTCCCCTTGTATCAAGAGGGTCTTGTTTACGAAATGGAAGAATTACGTTAAATTTCCTATGTACGTATAGTGTAATTTCGTTTATATCCTTAATGTTTTCGGAATCTACCAAAGTTTCACGATATAATCCCATCCCGTTTTCGGGCATTATAGTGACACTATAGAAAATATTTGATAACAAACCTTGGAAAAGTAGCTGCGACTGTAATGTGTGCTAATAGAAGTGAGCCAGTTACTGTACAAATATAATAAAAGCGCCCGTATTCTTACATGGATTGTGGTGACACACTTAAGGGAATTTAGCAGCATATAGATGATCATTTTGAGTTTGTCTTTACTTGATTTGTATGTTATTACAATTTTTAAGGACACTTTCTCCTATAGCGTTACATTCTATCAAATCATATTATTAGTGGCATCCAGCTGGACTTTAAGCAATTTTTACAAGTTGTAAACGATTTATCAAAAGTATTTGAGTATTTCATCACTTGATTAATTTGATCTTAAATGTGCACACTTTGCATCTGACATGCATGAAATCTTTAAACCATTTCCTTTATTTATGTTCCAGAGACCAATATTTAAAATATTTCTGAATTTTATTAATAATTATTTATTTCTTAACTGCCTGATAATGCCTCTTTAGTGTTTTATCTGATTCATTTATGTACCATAATAAAACCAGATTTATATATTATAGTATTATGTGATATGTGTTGTTTCCCGAGAATTATATGTCCGTCGCAAGGGTGATCCACTTACATTTCATAATCGCTCTTGTTGCTTAATTTTTGGTATGCCTTAATGTTTAATTTTCGGACTTGTGTTTAATGGTCGTATCCAATGGGTATATTTTGAATCATCCGATGCATACATTGCATGAATATATACATACACACCTGAATATGTATATTATTGCTTCTGTACAAATTTTCAGTATAAATATGACATTTTTTTGCCATCTGTGTAATCTTTATCATGTTTTAAGATATTTCTCTTAACATATAAATATTAAAAATGGATTGATTTATGTTGATTGGGCAAATGAAAGATTGATTTACCGTTTCACTTCATTTCAGCTCAATCCAGTACCAAACCTATCAACGGAAATAATTATTTGCAGCAAGATTTCAATGATAAGTATTATGGCACTCCATAGTGTATTTACTAAAATGCTATAACATAGCACAATGACCAGAAACAGAGATTCAAGCACCAGACCAGGTAGCGCATATATGTGTTTAACAAACAAATAAGAGTCATTTATATTTGGGAAATAATTATGAATATTGTGGATCATACAAGTGCATCTACTTTAAGATATATCATTGCAAGATTATGGATTGTATCACATATAACATGGCAAACAATCATGCCATTATATACATTGTGTTGTATTTTTTTTTTTCATGGTTTTATTCCTACATGCAAGCTTCGAAATAATGAGTATTTGTCTTTCCTTCCAGGTCTACTAGGACCGCTTATAGGGGTTGGACTAGTAATTGTTGCCATTTCCTTGATCGCCAATGGATTTTTAATTGTATTCAGGCAGAAGTGTAAAGTCACATTAAGCAGATCGGGTACGATTATCTTCTACTTTTAAACATGCATGTCATGTGTCTACATATAATAATTCTCAAGATTTAAATATATAGCATATAGCATAAATTCTCTCTCCAAATGAAAATGAACAATGTTGCTATTAAAAGCAAAAACTCTCAAAATTTTTACCAACTAAATTGTTTCCAAGTTAAGTGCTCTCTGGTAACATATTTAGTTTGTGCCATTCTAGCTTAAAGAGCTGGATACACTTAGTTGATGTACATATTGTAACTTAGTTACTTTACACAACTCATAGATGGGTTTATAATACCAAATGTTACACCGCAGGTAACAAGTCCTTGCTGACCATCTGGGATACCCTTCATGCAACAACATTAGCATTGCTTGTTCGGCTTCTTTTCTATGCACATGCATTCTCTGATGGCAGGTTATGTTATACTTGTGTCAGGTATAATGTATAATTCTAAACATATGTAATACGTCTCTGCTATGACAATTTGGCGATTTTGATTTTGCAAGCAGGGAAACTACCCTGAACGTAGTCTGTAAATTAGGATTTACTTACGTTACATTAAACAATTTATTTTCACAGAAAAGTGCAGATAATAAATATAATAGATAATAAATATAATAAAGGACATAAGAATGATAACTATTCGTCGAAGTTGCAACATATATACAACTTTTTCCCACGTACATGTCTGAGGTGCATAAGCAAAACGAATTTTGCATTTGATACACGTTTAGGAAAACATTTCCTCTCTTTTCAGTGATATCGGATGCTTTATTGAGGCACTCTCCAATATTACTCCGATAAAGCAAGTTCATATTTTCCCTACAAATTGATTTAATTTGTTATTATGTACTCATTTGGTTTTTCTACCTTAGGCGTAATAGTACAAATAACACACTACAAGAAACAAAGTAATTGATTTTATGCTGTATTCTGAAACAAATACAAAACCGCAGATTCATCAATCTACAGTCTCGATAGTAAAGCGCACTTGGCACCGACTATCGATCTTTGAAGTTTATTGCATGCTCACACATAGTTTATAAAGTAATGCTCGTTTTGGTATACTTACAATTTAAATTTGGAGAATGAATGCGGATTTCAATATTTTTTCTAGTAAGTCTGGAATGGATGAAATTTGTTTTACTGTCGATGCATATCAACGTTTCTTTTGATTGACTGCATTTACTAGTCTGGTTAATTCCGTCTGATGGTATACCTTACAGAAAGCTCCAACAGTGGAATGACTGCCATAAAGTGTAACTGTGTTTGTGTTCTGTTATTGATCGTTTGAAATCATAGTGTGGGGAAAATACTAATTCTTGTAACTGAAATTATTATACGACGTTTTCTTATATCACATTCATTTCGTTTCGAGTGTAGCAAGGAGAACATGATTTATGTTGGAAATGTAGTCGAAATTAAAGTATAAATTTAATATGTGTATCAGGTTTTGGGACCCTTGGTATGGTTCATATACCTCGGATTTGCAATACGATCCTGTAAAGTACATTTTGAGGATGAATGCGGATTTCAATATTTTTTCTCGTAAGTCTGGACTGGATGAAATTTGTTTTACTGTCGATGCATATCAGTGTTTCTTTTGATTAACTGCATTTATTAGTCTGGTTAATTCCGTCTGATGGTATACCTTACAGAAAACTCGAACAGTGGAATGACTGCCATAAACTGTAACTGTGTTTGTGTTCTGTTATTGATCGTTTGGAATCATATTGTGGGGACAATTTATCACAAACGTTGAACTGGAAGATTGGCAAACCATCTGTTTTGTGACAGTCGATTCAACCAGTGGAAAAAGAGACTTCTTCGTCGCCTTGGCATCTCGGCTCTAATGTGCTCAGTTTTCTACCAAAACCTTCAGATGATATTTTTTCTCAAATTTAGTGTGTTAACTGACTCATAAAGTGGTACTTCTCTTATAGATATATGATAGCCCTTAGCTCCATATTGTTTTTATATGCTATTTATATAGACCCTAGGAAATTCTGAATATATTCTGAACCTTTCTATGTGCGAACGGTTACGATCATTTCACATAAGTAATTATTTAACTGATCAGAATGGTATTTTCAATATTGGATTTCTCACGTATGTTGTGGATAATGCTAATATCACGCTCATTTTTTTCTTGTTTGAAAGGTTCATAAGTAACACAGAAACTGTCTAGATATTTAACTTTATATACTCTCAAATGGACGAAACATCTTATGTAGTTCATAAACTAACAAATATAATACAGCAAAAGCCACTGCTATATAAACGTTAAGTAGTTCCTAATTAACGAAACGTATTTGCTAACTTTAGACACACGTGCAATATGAAACCGTGCAGTAGGAAAAAATAAAATTCTAATGTTAATTTAAAAAATATGAGCATATAACAATATCTGCTTAATTCCATCTTTTGTAATCGAGTGTTTCGTAAATGAATTATATATATATATAATTCATTTACGAAACACTCGATTACAAAAGATAGAATTAAGCAAATATTGTTATATGCTCATATTTTTTAAATTAACATTAGATTTTTATTTTTTCCTACTGCACGGTTTCATATATTGTTTGTGAAATGGTATAGACGGCGAGAAATAGTCTCCAGCAAACGTATCAATGTATAACATGTTCATACCTATTCCAGTAATGACAACAGATGCTTCCAAAAGAAACCAAATTAGAGAAAGCATGCCTTTAACAGATTTGGCATCTTCATATGCCAATGAAATCTATTTAAACACCGATGATTCAGAGAAGAAAAAACAAGGCAATAGTTGTTGCAGACTCTTCCAACGGCTTGGAAGAGTAAAAGGAAACAAGAGAGTTGTTAATATTTAACTCATTGAAGACACATACAAAGTTATTAATGAGGTAACAACTAACGATGATCTTCTATCTATCGAACAATAGACCTATCTATATATTTCATATTAAAATGACTAATGCAATTTATTATTTACACATAACATCACCAACATTTTGTGCTTTGTGTCTTGCCCATTTCGTAGCATACCTGCGATACCTTGTTATCCAAATGTGCCCTTATTCATATAACTTTACAAGAAAACCAAACTATCTTGGTCAAATAATTGTACTTCATAAATGTTCTTGCTGCAGTTGACATTTAGTAAATAAAACAGTATATACAAACAGGAAAACTGCAAAAATAAAAATAGGTTATGAAGGTCCTATGATAACCAGCGCGAATTTAAAGATTGCAAGTGAATACAATATTAATGGCGCCTTCCATTTTTTAAAACAAAATTTGTCATCAAAACAAGATATCAGAGAGAAATAATTGTGGATGTTAGGTACAGTTTCGTTAAAACATTCACTTATTGATATTGCTCGGTTTGTTTTCTAAATATGTGTTATTTATACATTTTCTAATCGTATACATGGGTGTGATCGAGAAATTATACAACTCGGAGGTTTGTTAAGTATGTTTCTTTCATCCGTCCATCCGTCTGGGATTCGCCACCTTCGAGCTATCAAATATGATTTGATTTTGCTAATACATGGAATGAATAAAACATGTTTAAACATAGGCAAACACCTTCTTATTAAGATAACATCCGCATAAATGTACATGAATCCAAAATAATACTGACACTGATTTTCCATTTTTAGTATATAGCTGTGGTACATTTTAGTTTAAAAATGGTTGGCTGAAATAATTTTAGATGCATTATTTACATTGAACACTTTATATAACTTAACAGATTAAAGGCTTAAGATTCAATGGGTCTTTTAGCTTACATGTCAAAGATATGAAAATATTTTAATGCATATTCATTAATCTTTAATTCCTGAAAAACCAAGTTTTTTCTTATGTTTAACTACACCGCAGAGTCAACGAATGTTGACAATTATTACGCTCCTAAATTTTGAGCAGGTATTTATTCAAAATTATACGTACGAGGAAGTGGCGTATAAGGGACACATATAACTCACTTATATTGGATTTAGAGACCTTTAATAAGCAAAGATGTTCAATAAGCTACAGAAGATAATGTCAAAACATAATAATGAGTAACGAATATGCCTGCACATAACAAGTGCTAGATCATATGGGTTTCTGCGGGTTGTCATTCTCGTTGTTAGCAACTGCCATATAAATAAAAGTTCTGGTTAATATGAAGTAAAACAAACCTAGGAGAAACGAGAGAAAGTAAAGGGGTATGTACTGATTGAAATATATTAAATGTACTGAATTGATAGATTCTTAATTGAAAAGCAGACGAATACTCGATAAAAACAAGGCTACACTACCGTACTTTGTTTATATATCCTTGCAGGCCTTCGTACCCTCTGCAACGGATGTGTTTCAACACTATTTAGAATAATAATTCATTCGATGAATACTGAGTATATTATTAAACTCATGAATCTGTGAAAGATTTTTTTTTACCTTAAATTTTATTTTTCTGCTGAGCCTCGACACTGCTACTGCGTATATCACAAAATATACCGAATATAGGTAAACAGAAACAATGTTTTCAGCTGGATAACAATGTAGGTGACCTTCGTTACCATAGTAGCTCCCTGTGCTTTTAGTTGGTATCTGAAGTCGGTAACTAAATTTACTAGAGAGATCCCGATTCGCCGTCGACACAAATTAGGGCAGAAATAAGCATTAATTAACAATAAGCTTATGGTTGCTACACCTTCATCCAATATTTGTACCAATTGTTTAAAACATATATAGATGACAATAGTGACGAGTCGAATTTTTAATATTTAGTGAACCCATTGCATTAACGCAGTCTCTGCTTGTAAACGATGTATTCTCTGTAGGATATATCATTCTAGTATCGTAGAGGAAATGCATATACAACATATCTATCTTTGATTTAAACTATACGGCAAAAATTCGTCGCCCTTTAAAATGTTAAGTAATATTTCTTAAAACAATATATAACCAAGTTTCACCTACGTTTTGCTCGACTTGTTTATTCTTAGTTAATCAGTGATTAATGACTATATGTAAAGGATTTGTCGTTATTTATTCACGATCCCATGCATAGGTGTCCAATTAAAGCCTTTGTATAATATAATAGAAAGGATAGTCTTTGATAATAGACTACATATTATTTCTCTCTCTCTCTCTCTCTCTCTCACACACACACACACACACACACACACCCCTCTCTCTCTCTCTCTCTCTCTCTTCATCACGATCTCCCTCCATGTTCCATGATATCATCCCAAAGCAACCATGACAAAGAATTACTTATCGAAATTTATATCTAAGTCATTTTGCAAATATTAGAAGACTTGTTGAGATTTGATCCCTTTGAATTGAATTTAAAATCTGCAATACGTGCAATGCTTCAAATTGTACGTCATGCTTGGATGATTTTCAAATTGCTCGATCAATAGATGAAAAGAGGGAACGAAAGACAATATTCCGATTTCATAATATAAAAAGAGCTCATTTTCTTTCTCCTTTATAAAAAGCGCTCTGCCAATACACTTCTACAGCAATCGATGTTCACCTCGTTCTAAGCAAATTTCGAGAACAACACGAACCCTGGGCTGAGTCAATAATTGTAAGGTATTCTGTAATATTGGTATATGTAACACATCTTTATTATTAGAGCTTGATTTCTGGAAATATATTGGATCAGATTACTTTATTCTTTCTTCTTAGATTTGCAGATATATTTTCTTAAGTTACCCTTTAGCCAACACAACACATTCTCGAAATTATGGCTTGATTCAAAACGTTTTATTTATCATATTTCTACACTTTCATTTAATTCCAGAACAAAATGACATCCCTGGTGTATTTTAAGATAATAAAATCATTGAAATATAATTCTACATTTCAGGCTGCCATGTCTGCCTCTGATCACGCAAATGACAACATAAGCGCTGAACATCCGCATAAAGTCAGCATGAGTACTGAACACAGTCACTACCATTTTGACGTTTCTGTAGAATGTTGTCAATATGAGACGGCCAGAATGGAAACAGATCTAACGTATATTACTCCAATATGCGATCTTTCAAGTCCTATTGAGCTATGTCAGGATGATATATGATTTAGCTCGTGCTATTGAAGTATATCTTGCTGAGGAAAATGACACAACTTGCATACAACTGAAGCACTAAAAGCGGAATAGATACCATACACTCTATGTAAATTAATAATAATAATAATAATAATAATAATAATAATAATAATAATAATAATAATAATAATCACTTAAGTTGGTACAATACTCAGCAGATGGGGAGTTGCAATGGCTCAGTGGTTAGCGTGCCACATTCAAGACAAAAAACACGCAGGCTTGAAGCCTAACATTGCATCAGTTTGAGACAGCTATCGTGGTGTATCCCTGAGCAAGGCAATATATCCAGTTGCCTAGGCACAAATAGCCTACTTGTGTTGCTGTGCAAAACAAAA
The DNA here is from genome assembly GCA_028554795.2 of Sinohyriopsis cumingii. Classification (NCBI taxonomy): domain Eukaryota; kingdom Metazoa; phylum Mollusca; class Bivalvia; order Unionida; family Unionidae; genus Sinohyriopsis; species Sinohyriopsis cumingii. The sequence continues at coordinate 51,894,180 of CM068831.1, forward strand.
ACAAAGCAGCGATCTTAAACTTAACAAGTGACATGAGTTATTATCAGTTATTTTTGTATAAATGGCAATCTTATCATGCTAAGCTGAGAGAAGGTATATTGCTAAACAGTACTCGAAATAACCAGCTGGCAATGATGTTCAAAGTCTGTGCTCTCGGGCCACGAACCCATTTGTATAGGAGCGGTGAGAATTGAGGCACATGTGACTTATCGCATTTCAGCACATGAAACTAGTATTTTGTAGCAGACTATGAACTATTGAAGGAAAATATTCTGCTCCGAAACTACAGCTGAGGCCAGGGTTATCAAATTAAAAATTAACCTCGATTGATATGACACTATCCTTTTGTCGTTATCGTTTACTTTCAACTGAAAATAAATCGGACTTTCACTTTCTATCAGTGTTTTGTTTTTGATACAGCTTAAACTCGCTTTCTCTCTTGTCCGGTTTCCTTTTGTTTTCAAGACTAGTATATCCATACGTTTTATAACTATATCTATCTATCTATCTATCTATCTATCTATCTATCTATTTATCTATCTATCTATCTATCTATCTATCTATCTATCTATCTATCGATCGATCGATCGATCGATCGATCGATCTATCTATCTATATGTCTATTTTTTTAAAACAAATTACAGAAAAGAGTGAAATCTTCGTACAATTTAACAAGTGTATTTATTTCACCAGAATACAAAGTGAGAATGAGAAACAAAACATACGGTATTGCGAATTAAATCCGAAAATACTTCAAGAATTACAGACAAAAGTAATTTAAAGTCTTAAATACAATTCAGTAAAAATCCTGAAAAAATCTCAAACTTGAAGGATATGACGTGTCTGTGTACCTAGTAAAGTGTTTATATGCCAACACAATTTTGTTGAATCACCGAAATAAAATTCCAGGTTTGAATAGACTTCTACATTCCAGTGAATTGCTTAATCCGTGAATTGTATCAGAGCACTTTTGTATTTCCTAAGAAACGAATCACTTTAATTCAATAGTTTGAACAAAAATGATTCCAGCCCCCAACTACTGGTTACAACACACAATATAATTTAAAAGTGCTAGTTGATAAAGCACGAATGACCAAGTCATAACATTCACACGATGATATAGCTCTCTACTGGAATTCAGGTCACAATCAGCATTTCTAAAAGGAACACCAATCTCTTCATGACAATAACATTCTAGAATGATCGTGATAAATTGTGACCCATCTTAGGCTAAAATATGCCACACAAAAGCAAAAACAACAGCAAACAAATAAATAAAAACTAGTTCAGAAAACTACATAAGAACACAAACTCTGTACAATTCACTGAGGAAAGTCAAAAACCGGACACAGATAAACATATTTACGTCTTCTATTAATAAAGATACTGATATTAAGCCCATGCACACAAAGAAAATTTAGCAATGTATTAGTTGTTTACAAAGCATAAAATAATACAAAAAGTCAATCAGGTCAAGCAGACACGAACTAAGTTTTACACAAGTTCAAGCCCAGCATACAACGTTACATTACAATAGCACATCCATACTAACAAACAATTAAATTAAATATATTTAACGGGTTAAAATCAATCTTTTCATATATATATATATATATATATATATATATATATATATATATATATATATATATATATATATATATATATATATATATATATATATATATATATATATATATATATATATATATATATATATATATATATATATATATATATATATATACATATATACATATATTTATATATTCGTCATCCATAATCACTACTGCTAACTAGAACAACTGCTGCTGAAGATGGTAGCATTATTTACAATTTATTTTATTTTAATCATAGATACAGTTATGCTAGTAAAGCAACAATAGTAGTAATTTTTATTAGCTTGTTAAACTAAATGAAGAATAAGTGTATCTGGAGATGAGTAAAGTACTAGGCTTAAGTCATAATTAAGTAACATAATTGATCAACACCTGTGTAGTCTCAATTATTCCGTGCACTACAGTTATTATCGACTGCAGCGAAGATGAATTTAAAGAAATCAACGTAAACATAAGAACACGAATATCATTATATAAAGTGAACAATGAGCAAGGAAAGCGCTACATATTCTGTACATCACCAAAACTATTAGGGTACGAGGTGAACTTTAAGGGGAGAGAAAACGAAGATTACGAAAACACTCCCTGAAAAATTGATAACGATTTGATTGCAATGGAGCTTTTATAAGGCTTGATAAAAAAGAAAACACTGAATGAAAATAATGAATATAAAGAGAAAATGCTTACAAAGATACGTTAGAATGGTTGGTAAAGGCAATGAAATTATCAGTTATAAAGGCAATATTAAAACAGCTTGTCTGAGAGAAGATTGGTTCAGCTTGGAGACTTTAAGTAAAGGTCACCTATTAATGACTGATTATGTATTTAATTTTTTTGCCTCAGAACTGAGATTGGATAGGATTCCTAGACTTTACTTGCCTTGTTCTCCTGCCTATCACGGTACATGCACCAACAGACGATCTCTGGAAAATTAACAAGGGCTCAAGAAAACACATGCGGTAGCTTTCAGGAATATCCGTATGATAAAAATTATTTAAATCACACTTTAGAATACAAGCTAACTATTTGTCTTGAAGATAAACTTAATATTTTGAAATATGAAGCAACAATATTTATATCAAATTATCTCGCAATCACAGTTGCAACGACAATGATGATGATGATTATGAACATCACAAGTATATGGGAGATGATATTTCCAATTATTGCCTTCTGCCCATAAATACATCAATAAATAATATACTCACACTAGCAACGCGCAACAGGACATTCACAATCAACAACGTGAATGTTGTTGTCATATGATTTGGAGTTAATATGGTAAAATCCAGATAATGATGATACCAAGCAAGAGCTTCGTTTTTACCCAATTTGGATGTAATTTAGGAAGCTTTCATGTAAAGGAATGATGTATAGAATATCAGTACATGTGACTGTATCAGTAGTAGTAGTAGTAAAGGAATGTACCAATAGTCACATGTTCTAATAATAACACGCAACATAAAAATCTCGCGACAATGCGATCCTGAATTTCGTTGTCTCAGTTCATCTAAGTTCACGCCATGAGCTTCAGGTGGTTGGGCTGTAGGCTTTCCAATGTGGCAGGGCAAAGCCCGAGTATCACATATCCAGAGGGAATGTGACAGCAAGAGGATACATTTGAAAGTCACACACACACACACACACACACACACACACACACACACACACACACACGCGCAAGAAAAACAACTGATTGACATATACACCATAACTCCCCTACCTTATTTATATTTTTATATATTTTGTTCTTCTTGGTGTATGATATCCAGCCAATGACAGAATCTCGTTTTACATTCGAATCGAAATATATTGCAGTAAGCGCAACATCAAACTCACTCAATGTATCTCTGCTAACAAGTAGTAATAGGTCTGGAAAAGAAAACACTAAAATAGAAGCTGATTCCTTAAAAAAGAATAAAATCTAAGGGGTATATATAGATCGAGTGGTAATCAAATCGATCGCGTTTCCGACCCCCGACTCTAGAATATTGATGTGCTATTTACGTTATACCAACCAGGAACAAAGCTGTTAACATTGAACATTATGCTAAGTAATAATTATCACGGCTGCATATTGAAATGAACACCCGGCTACCTATTGCGGGTACACAATGAATCAGTTGTAGAATTTGATGGCATTGCCCCTATTGGAATTCTTTATGCTTGAAGCCAATGCCATGTCAAGAAATTGGCAATATATTTGTTGAACATGTGTGCGCATCCCCTTGTACGGGCAACCTATTTGTCTGCTAAAATGCGCATATATATGTCTGATCACTAAAACGCACCGTTTGGTCCACATACGCATCTGTCATAATCCAAAACCCTGTTGACTCTGTAAAACCTCTCCGTGCGGCTTGTGAATATACAATAAAGATTTCAAGTTCAATTGCGATTCCGGAAACGTAAATTCCGCTTTAAATGTATCACATTGAAGTTGTTCTTAAACATCTCGCCAATCGACGATGTTGCCAATGATAATGATGATGCATTTTTTAAATATTATTTATGAAGAAGGGTTTTGAATTTGACAGACTCAGATTCAAATGTAATGTAGTACTTGTATATGGTTAAAGCAAGTAGATCTTGGCTTCCAAATTAACCTCTGGAGATTGAGATACGACAGATCTAAAATATATAGTTTATAGGTTGGATCAGCATGATTTTGCAACGCTTAAAACATTCTGCCATTCTAGTTCTAGGAGCATAATGGTGTGGTTCCTGTCTTCAATGCAGCATAAACTATCCTCTGTGGTTTTACTGCTTTGTGATTTTGCACTTGCCAAAATTAAAGGAGAAAAAGTGGGGGGGGGACCATCAAACCCGCAAACTCACGATAATATAGGTAGCGAAACTATCAGAACGTCAATTTGAAACACCTGTAATAGCGGATAGAACTGGTCGATTGCATCTTATATAACATAACACCATGCTGAAAGTAAACAAATCAGTAGAACTAAAAACCAGTGCTGTAAAGTGATTTCTCACTCAACGTTGATAGATGTAATCTCTGAAAAAATACATTTACAGTGTTTGAAAATGTTCGACACATTGTATCTATGATACAAACATAACACGTTTTGCTTAAAATAGATCATACCATATTATATTTAGAATATTATTTACATACATATGTTGCAAATTTATGTCGATATTAACATGTATAGGTTATTAATGTAGCATTGAAATATAATGGACACGTGATTATGTTCCGCAGAATGACTATTTTAGCGAAGGCATTCTACGCCACATGAACGAAGAAAGACTATAATTTAATAATACTCAGTGAATAATCTGTACAATAAATACTTAAACTAGGCACATACATCATTATGTTATGCTATGAAAATATCAAAATAGAAGCAGAAATTTAGTGCAAAGCGTTTCTGTATTGCAATATCACAGTAACACAATACTAGAAACATGTGCTGAAATGAGAAAGGTGCGTTATGAATTATGGTAGTCAAATGGACTCACATCTGAGAGTCCAGACTGTGAACATCTCTGACAGCTACCTATTTCGAGTACTGGTAAAATATTTTATCTCATCTCAGCATGTTACGATTGTCATTTATGGCAAATATGACATATACAGACTCATTTCACTTGTAAAGTTTCAGTTTGGTGTCTTACGGCACATCAGCACTAGTAGGATATATAGTACCGAGGCAATCGTAGTCAAGTGCCTTGCCATTGGACACACCATGATAACAAGCGCAGACTGGTCCGATTATAGGATTCGAATCCGGGCCGCTATTACCTTCATGACATACTTTAATAAGATGGGCAAGATCCTTGATCGGAGTTATATATTTTCGTATGTTACATGGAAGTCATTTTCTTATGTGGCATGTAAGTCGGCTTCCTCGAAAGATATAATTCAACACGTAGGTCAAGATCACTGACGATATTTATAGAGGTTTAATATGTTTTGGCAAGTTGGTTAATTTAACCTGACGTTCATGTTTGACAATGATTATTAACGTTTCATTATCATACATAAACAATATATAGAAAGCTAACCCGACGCTTTCGTCATCACGCTAATGATTTCATCAGCAGACTGATTTAATCTCTACTGACTCTTAACATCACACGATGAGCACGAATGAAGATCGATTTTTTAACCCTTGGTTCAAACAAGGCGTTTTCTCGATCTAGGGTTTTTACTGAGTTCCAGGTTACCGAATAACTAGGGAAAACATCGTGGATGTACCGTGATACGTGAGACGAGTTTGAATGTGGCAAATAATTTTAGCTAAAAATATGGACTTCATTTATGCATTTACTCTGAATGATATACTGTTATGGAAACAAACATACTTCCTTTGCGAGCACTGGCTACGTAATGCATTGAGTTGCACTGAATTTTAGTAATTCTGCTAATCAATATTGTAATTTATATATCTTTTTATCAATTTATAACTATATAGGATGTACACGTAGCATTATTTGTTTCATTGCTTAAGCTTAAACATATTAAGTGTTCATTTTATACCCTATTGTGAGTAGATAGAGAGCCTGGATCTGTCATGTGAGTTTGGTTATCAGGTTCGGATAATATCAACAAGCACAGTGAGTTCATATGGTAACTCGTATCAGCTATATAGTTATTCATATACATACCTATATTATGTGTATTATCCTTTATGATTACTGTTAATACGAGTTATTAAGGTTATAACAAATTTATGTACTAATTTTCACCAATGATCCTTAAGATCGTACTTTAAAAATGAGTCCTGCATTAAGTGCGTAGGTTCATTAATAAAGTTTCAAGATAAATTTGCAATGTTGCTCCGGAGATCTAAAAAGCCAAGCCGTCCTAATTTATGACAATTCAGCGTAAATTAGGTGATGTTATTTAAGAGATCGCATTCTTCAAGAATCAATGTGCGATACTATCTAATGCGTTCATTCATTAATATAAAAAAGTATTATATATAATTAGGGATTCTTATTAGTAATCACCAGTCTTGGATATCATTCATTAAGATGAATTTTTATTTAATTCATTCATTGCAATTACAGTTCTCGAAATATTCAGACTACATGTAATGACCGTTGTCAAGAAAATACTGTTAATTAATGTCTGTCTTTAACAGCAAGGTCATGTCAACAATAATGACGAAGTTTGGAGAGATTATTTTAATACTAGAGAAAATAAAAGGATATATTTTTAGATACTTTTGAAACAAACAAAAGGAACAAACCTTTGATGAGACATTTCATTCTAAATTAAGTGTAGTAAAATAACCGTAAGGTGATCTGTTTATGCTTTTAGCCACAAACCTCTTGTCATTATATATATAGAAATTTGTACATGCACATCATATATACATAAACTCTGTTTCTAGAGATATGATGTCCCGAAAGAGTTTGGATGGCTTAGTATGTCTGGTTATAAATCTATTAACACACACCACTTAACTAAACCATATGCTTGGGCAAGCTTCTCCATACTGAAGACCCGTACTCATTGAGACGTTTCAAGGACCGATGCATTTTCCCCAAAAATTATTCAAACAATGACTCCTGATTTTTGTAGTCCATTTCTCTTCGTATAGATCGAAATGTTGTGATCAGACAACACAGTAAAGGTTTCAGTTAAGTTCAATGTGTACATCAATGTCATGGTTCTTTCAGAATCGATACCACAAGTGTCAAACATACTAATTGACTTACACTGGTTACTGGTCCCAGTAAGTCTTGTGTTGAAAGCAGGGTGACTTGGTATTCGAAATTTGCAGAGTATACAATGTAGCGGTTCTATGATTCACACTGTCAGATTTCACGCAATAACATTACAGTACTCATGGATGAATTTAAAACAACGACTCTATTTTGGGGTACACTTTTATCGAATTAATATACCCTGAGTGACAGTACTACTATTGTTGCTGCTGCTACTATTACTTAACCGACGGCGTCATCTACTCCAGAGTATGTATTTATTTAGATTTAGATGTCTATGAAATTGCATTATCGCAGCAGATTTAGGCGTGAACGAAGGCTAAATAATCCTACACAATCTGCGCTAAGGATGTTAACAATGGTTTATCGTGACATCCTTCCGCTAATATGCTTGCTCTAAGATAAACAAAAGGATACAACATGCATTTATATAATGTATTATGAACTTTACGAACTACAAAGGGAAGTAATAATGCCGGTAACAGCTATTGTTTTATATTTAAAAGATTGTTTCAGTTTCTGAGGGTTTTTCTTAATGTTTAACATAGTTTCGATTCTCCAACCCATAGCTGAATCATTATCATTGTAGTTTAAAAACAATCTGAGGGAACCAGAAATGACATCTTCTGTTATACTTCAATGAATCATTATCATAGTAGTTTAGCATCAATTGTATTAATGATGACACTAACTGTTGTCTAACACATATTTTGATTAAATTCAGTCTGAGAGAGAGAAGGTAATGTATTAGCTTGTTATGTGTTGGCTGAGAAAACGAGAGAAGCTTTTCAGTCATTTAAGAAAGGATATGATATATAATGAGAGGAAATGATTTCGATGTAATACGAAAATTTTGTAGGTGTTGTGTCATTTATGGATTGATTGAAGCGTACCATGTAAGACACAAGTACGGTAGCTTGCTAATTCAATTTTCAACGCAGTTGGCTGTTTTATGCACTACTGAGTAAGGTAACATTCGACAGTTCAGCATGCTAGGTTGTTATTTGAGGTTTACAACTACTGAAGGTTTAAAAATTGTGATACTGAAAATCCATTTTGAAGATGGTGATTTTTTTTTTTACTGCCTGTTTTGTGGCACTCTTGCAAATAATGTGTTGAGATATGTAGGCGATAATAACCTAAATACAGAAAATATTTTGTCAATGAAGACATTCAGATTTTGCATGTGATATTTCATCTGTATAACACAACACACAATTTTTTAAGTTTATATAGCTTATGACAGTTGTATTCATCATACTGTATTCAAATGCACAGATACATTTTAATGAATATTATGTCATGTCATCATTTGATGAATTTGAGAATAATGTTAATGTTATTAAAAAAATGACTGAAACTTTCAAAATATTGACTAATATAATTTTTTACGTGTACTTTTCAGCCAGTTTGTTCAAATTTTGAAAATACACTTCGTTTCATCCATTACAATATACACGTGAGTTATGAACGAAAGAAATGGGATATTGATTGCTATGAAATTAGTCATACACGTTGATTATTATACAATGATCGTGGATATGTAGGTCCAATCATTTTCAGTCGGGTCCATACTAAGACATTTGTAGTGGTTACATTGCTTTCGTTTGTTACATGCGTGTCAGTCCCGTCAAATACAATGACGTCTATTTCTTTACTCGATGAGCTTTATCTCTGATTGGGGTTGTATATAATCCATCTCTTTCCAGGGAGTTTCTTGTCTGAAGATGTCAAATGTGTACAGAAATAATGGTAGCAAACATGTGTTCATCCAGGTTTTATCTGACGTTTCATCAATAAATGCACTTCTTCACTTTGGTTTCTTTGAACAGTTTAGAGATAAGCTAATACAAACTTTGCGGCAATATATATGTATATATATATATATATATATATATATATATATATATATATATATATATATATATATATATATATATATATATATATATATATATATATATATATATATATATATATATATATATATATATATATATATATATATATATATATATCGTATAATCGGTACACTTTATATATCGTACATACAGCTGCATATTTGTGATACTACAACATGTTTAATATCGCTTTATGCAATTCTGATTGGTCCATATAAGCCAATGTAATTTGTGCGCATTATTCTCATTAATGAATGCATGCGTGCGTGAGAAAAGTTAATTACCCCACCTACTGGAACGTTTTGTTATTAGCATTACTAGTAATGTTTTGGTATCCATTATTAGAATCGACTGCTCAAAAGGAATTGTGTAGAAAATATCACGTCTATCTGAATATGGCCTATTTACAAAAAATGGCTCGTTAGGCCATTTGTAGAATATCATGCGATAAAAAATGGCGTTTAAACCCAAACAACAACTACAACAGTAACAGAATAAATAAGGAAATTGGTCAACCTAAAATATTTAAAAATCCACACCACATACACGGGTTGTTTGAATATTAACTTTTAGGTGTAAATAAACTGACCTCTGTTTACAGGACAATGTGAACATAAACCGGTCTCCTAAATAAAAAGGCTTGATCCAGCCACAACAGCTCTTATCATGTGATGCAATTCAGGATTTGTCCCTGTGTACTGTTCCAAATAGAATAATGCGATTACCATGTCACATACACATTAATGTATATCTCGAATATCTGCATCCATAAAATATCCCTTCACATATCCAAAAATGTATATCCTTATAGGTGCAAATTATAATGACACAATTTTCTGTTAAACATTTCCATGACCAGACTAAAATAATGGGATTTCATAGTACATATAAATTCTATTTTGAAAGATTATTTTTGTTTGAGGCAAATATTATAGGTTTTCGGGAGGACAGGTGAACGTAAACTATAATTTGTAAACACACTAATAAATTTGATTAGTCGTAGCACAGCGGAACGTATTCTATATTTTGTATTCAACAAATGAAAGAAGTAGCAGCTGAGTGAAAGTGAATGTAAATTATTTTTCTTTCTCACCTGCTTTAATTTTGTTAAAACTATGTGATAAACATAATCTCAAATGGGTCATGAATTGAAGGTAAATTATCAACCGCGTCGAATAATGTTCGGAGTTTTCTTGCCAAGGATCGTACAAGCTGGATAATATTCATCTCTTTGTGGATGGATATAGTTACAAAACGTAAGAACATTTTGACTTGAAAACACAAAGGAAACCAGGCAAAAGAGAAAGCAAAATTTTATTCTGTATAAAAAAAAATGTAACCCAGAAAGTGAAAGTCCGATTTACTTTCAGTTGAAGGTAAACGATAACGACACAAAGATAGTGCCATATCAATTGAGGTTATATATGTTCGTATGTTACATGAACGTTGTTCTCCTCAGCCGGATGTACGTCGGTTTCTTCCGTAGGACGGTCAAGATCACCAGCTGAGGTTATTTTGGTTTGATATTTTTCTTGCAAGTTTGTTACGTCAGCTTGATATGTTCCAATAGGATGTGCAAGACTATTTATTGAGGTTAAAGAGTTCTGATATGTTGCATGCCCATCGTTCGGCTCCGTAAGCGGCATGTTAGATTCTTCATCCTGACATAGTTCAATAGGACTTGGAAGATCGCTTATTGGAGTTATATACGTTTGATCCGTGTCTATGCTGGCCGTCTGAATTTGACACAATTCTACAGAAACGTCAAAATGGTGGTGACTGTTTTTAGCACTTATGCTGACTTCATGCGTATCTTCCGCACTTACGTTGTCTTGTGCGTGATCAGAGGTAGACATGGCAGCCTGAAATGTAGAATTATATTTCAATGATTTTATTATTTTAAAATACACCAGGAATGTCTCTTTCTTCCGGAATTAAATGATAGTGTAGAAATATGACGAATAAAACGTTGCTAATCAAGCTATAATCTTGAGAATTTATTGTGTGGACTAAAGAGTAACTTAAGTAAATCAAACTGTAAGTTTAACATCAAATATGGCGAAAAACGTCAGTAAACATATTTGTAGTGCTTCCTGAGGGAACATTGTGCTGATTGAAAATCCGTTTCTATGAAGTAGTCTGATCCAATATATTTCCCTAAATCAAGCGCTAACAATAAATAGGTGTTACATTGACCGATGCTACAGTTTGCATTACAATTATTGATTCAGCCTCAGGTTCGTGTTGTGCTTGATATTGTTTTAGATCTATGTGAAAATCAACTGCGGTATAAGTGTATTGATGGAGTGCTTTTTATAATGAAAAAAGCGCTTTTTCTATTATGAAATCGGAATATTGTCTTTCGTTCCCCCTTTTCAGCTATTGCTTGAGCATTTTGGAAATCATCCAAGCTTGAAGTAACATATGAAGCATTGCACGTATTGCTGGTTCTAAATTCAATTCCAATGGGTCAAATATTAACAATTCTTTTAAGCTTTGCAAACTGTCTTAGACATACATTTCGATAAGTAATAATTTATCATGGTTACTTTGAGATGATGTCATGGAAAATGGAGGGAGATCGTAAAGAAGAGAGAGAGAGAGAAAGAAGGAGAGAAGACTGATATGTAATCTCTTTTCAAAGACTATCCATTGTAAGTTTATTATATAAGGGCTTTTATTGGACACATAATCGTAGGATCGTGGATAAGTACCGATAAATCCTTTACATATAATCATAATTCACTCATTAACTACGATTAAACAAGTCAAGCAAAACGCAGGGGAAACCTTGTTACATATTGTTTAAGAAATATTACTTGACATTTTAAAGGGCAACGAGCTTTTGCCATATAGTTTAAATTAAAAAAAGATATGTTGTATATACATTTCCTCTGCGACACTAGAATGATATATCGTAAAAAGAATACATCATTTACAAACAGTGACTGCGTTAATGCAATGAATTCTCGAAATATGTGTAATTCTTCTCGTCACTATTGTTATCTATTTATGTTTCAAACAATTGATACATATAATGGATGAAGGTGTAGGAATCATTAGCTTAATATTAATTAATGCTCATTTCTGCCCTAATTTGTGTCGACGGCGAATAGGGATCTCTAATTAATTTAGTTACCGGATTCTGATACCAACTAAAAGCACAGCGAGCTACTGTGGTAACAAATATCATCTACAATGTTATCCAAATAAAATCATTGTGCCGTTTTTCCATGCCCGATATATTTTATGATAGGCAGTAGCGTAGATAAGCAGAACAATTCCATTTAAGGAAGTATAACATTTCTGTCACAGATTCATGGGTTTGAATATATACTTAGAATTCATCGAATAAATTACTATTCCAAACAATTTTGAAACACATTCTTTGCAAAGGGTACGAAGGCCTACAAGGTTATGCAAACATTGTATAGTATTGGAGCATTGTGTTTATCGAGCATCCTTTTCAATGATGAATCTTATCAGTTCAGTACATATACTATAGTTCAGTCAGTACATACTCCTGAACCTTCCCTTGTTTCTTCTAGGTTTGTTCTACTTCATTTTAACCAGATCATTTATTTATACAGCTCTTGCTAACAACGAGAATTACTATTATTGAAAACCTCTGCTTATAAAAACGTCTAAAAATCCAAGATAAGTGAGCCATATGTTTCCCTAATACGCCTCTTCCTCGCACGTATAATGAGGAAGAAATGCCTGCTTAAAATTTAGGAGAGTAATAATAGTCAACATTCGTTCACTGTGCGGGGTAATTACACATTAGCCAAAAATGTGGCTTTGTGGGATTTAAAGATTAAAGAATAAGCATTAAAATACCTTTATATCTCTGAATTTCAAGCTAAATGACCCAGTGAATATTTAGTCTTTAATCAGTTAAGTTATATATTGTGTTCGATGTAAATAATGCACCTGCAAATTAATTCAGTCAACCGTTTCTAAACTAAAATGTACGACAATTATATACCAAAAATGGAAACTCAGTGTCAGTATTATTTAGGATTCATGGAAAGTTATGTAAATGTTATCTTAATTAGAAGATGTTTGCCTATCACATTTGTATATTTTGAACATGATTTATTCATTCAATGTATTAGCAGAATCCAATTGTATTTCATATATCAAAGGTGGCGACTCCCAGACGGACAAACGGATGAAGGAAACTTACTTCTGAAACCTCAGAGTTGTATAATTTCTCGACAACACACATTTATTCGATTAGAAAACATATTTGGAAAATGAACCGAGCATAGTTAATAAGTGAAAGTGCTAACGAAACCGTACCTAAATTTACACAATGGTTTATCTTTGATATCTTGTTTTGATGATTTATTTTGTTTCAGAAAATGGAAGTCGACATTATTATTTTATTTACTTGCAGTCCTTAAGTTCGCCTTGTTATCATATGAAATACTGTTTGTAAAGGACCGTGATTCTCTATCCACTATTGGCAATTTTCCTGTCTTGTTTGTACTGTATTATTTAATAAATGTCAACAGCAGTAACAACATTTATGAAATAAAATTATTGAACCGAGATAGTTTGGTTTTCTTGTAAAGTTATATAAATAAAGGCACATTTTGATAACAAGGTTACGCAGGGATGTCACCAAATAGGCAACACACAGAACAAGGCAATGTTGAAGTCATGTTTAAATAAAAATTTGCATGATTTATTTTACCATGAAACAGATAGATAGATCGATTGATCTATAACTAGATGATAATCGTGAAATGTTCCCATCATCAATAACGTTGTACGTGTCCTCAGTGAGTTCATTATTAACAACTCGTTTGTCTCTTTTTACTTTTCCAAGCCGTTGTAAAAGTCTGCAACAAATATTGCCTTGATTTTTGTTCTCTGAATCATCGCTGTTTAAATAATTTTCCTTGGTAGATGACGATGACAAAGTTTGCAAAAAGGAACGCTTTTTCTAATTTGGTTGGTTTTGGAAACATCTTTTGTCATTGCTGTAATATACATGAATATATTATACTTTGATACCTTCTCTGGAGACTATTTCATGCCGTCTATGCTTTATCACAAACAATATAAGAAATATCACTCGTTTCCGAATCACTCGATTACAAAATGTATAATTAAGCATATATTAGTATCTGCTTATATTTTTCCATTAACTTTATTTTGTCAGAATCGTGCGTATTTTTATATACTGCACGGTTTCATATTGCACATATATCTAAAAATAGTCAAAATAATCTAGTGTATTACGAACTACTTTATGCTTATATAGCAGAGGCTTTTGCTATTGTTTTATTAGATTAGTTAGTGGATGAACTACACAAGCTGTTTCGTCCTTTTGAAAGTAGAGATGATAAAGTTAACTATGTAGACCAGTTTACTATGTTACTTACGAACCCTTCAAACAAGATAAAAATTAGCGTTATATTCGCATTATTCACAACAAACGTGAGAAATGCAATATTGAAAATGCTATTCTGATCAGTTAAACAATTATTTGTGCGAAATGTTCGTAACCGTTAGTCCCCCTGCGCATCCGGGGTTGTAGAATTGGCCCGATGTGACCACACTGTGTGCCTTAAGAGGCGCCTAAGTAGAGACAACCTGTTTGCCGTGGGTTGCGTCCCGTGTCGGGGAGGAAAGGATCCTGGCAGTTGAGCAGAGGCTTTCCCATGCAATACACTACTCTGGCCTCTACTTCTCTTTGACGGGTGGTCTGGATGGGCCCAGCCTCTACAAATTGGCTGGTCACGCCGAGCCCTAGGAAGTCTTTCATTTAATCGCGCACCTTCTTTATCTTTCTTCTTGTATCTCTCTTGACACCACCGCTGCCCCTACAGCCTATTACTTTATCTTTCCCTTTCCCTACTCTTAGAAGACTTCCTAGAAGGCGTCATCCCATTAAACACAATCTGCAAGATATTGCTGTAAGCGTCACTCTACATCAAGTGATACTCTTTTGTTCTATTTACTTACCACCAAACACCAACGTAGCACCAAACAATTTAGACGAACGTGTTCAACAACTTCCCGCACCATTTGTTTTACTCGGGGATTTTAATGCCTATAACATTGCATGCGGGTCACGCGACATAAGTGACCGAGCCACAAAGTATAAGAATTCATTTCTAGACACGATTTGTGTTTATATAACAACAAATCACCGACATATTTAGTCCCCGGAACGGGCACACGAGTATCGCTTTGACAGTTTGCTCGACATCGCTATTTTTGGGCTATGAATGGAAGGTCACTGATGCCCTTCACAGCAGTGATCATTTTACAATCTCTCTTAACAACGCCGACGCTACAATTGATGAAATAATTACACAATGAAAGTTAAAGAAGGCCGACTGCACCAAATATGAAACTCTTTGCACAGCTAGGCTAGACAGGGATACAGTGTTAAACGACAAAAACCCTTTTCAATATTTTACTTCTACTTTAACCAACATTGCAGAAGAATCCATTCATAAGTCCTCACCAAACTGTAAAAGAACCAAAAATCCGTCGTTCACAAAATATTGTAAAGAGGCCATTAGACAACGCAGAGAACCACTGAAAGAATTTAATAATCGTCCAACGACCGAAACTTTAACTAAGTACCGATTAAAGAAAGTAAAATAGCATCATGGACAAAATATGTTTCAAATTATTGTTCCTCCATAAAGAAATTTTGGAACACGATCCGCAAAATAAATAAAAAGGGAAAACACATTTCCCTTCGACATCGCAAACTAAGCAACAAGACTTTCAAATCCAAACTTGGCATAGTTAATATATTTGCTGATAGTTTCTGTAGAAATTTTGGAACACGATCCGCAAAATAAACGGAAAAAAAGAAAACACAATTCTCTTTGACTAACAAAAATGGTACTAACAGCTGCCTCGCTTGGCGCTCAGCACTAAGAGGTTAGTGTTAGGACTGGTCGGCCCGGTGTCAGGATAATGTGACTGGGTGGGACATCATGTTACATGTCTGACGAAATACATTACCAGTTTTTGAAAGACCTTAAATGACCTTCATTAACAGTTATTCTGGAAATCTTCAATGAATAATGTATTACTGGTATTGTACCTAAAACTTTGAAAGAAGCAAAATTAATGCCAGTTCCTAAACCAGGTAAAGATAGCGCAGATCCTAACAGCTATAGGCCTACTGCATTCACAAATATGTGTGCAAAACAATGGAACGAATGATCAATACTGTATGGTACTTGGAAATTAACAATTTAATATCTCCTTTTCAAAGTGGCTTTCGATATGGCCGGAGCACCAGTGATCATTCTGTTTAGACTGGAAACATTAATTTCGCGATGCATTTATCAAGAAGGAACATTTAGTATCGGTTTTATTTGATTTAGAAAAGGCATATTACACGAAATGGAAGTACGGGATATTAAATGACCTGCACGATTTAGGGATAAAAGGCTGTCAGCCCTCTTTCATATCATACTTCTCTCAGACAGATAATTCAAGGTATGAGAGGGCTCTACCCGTTCAGATCTGCACGAGCAAGAGATGGGTGTACCCCAGTATGTTTTGTGACGCTTTTCAACATCAAAATTAATAGCATCACCAAGTTTTTATCTCCTGGTGTGGATTGCTCTCTGTACGTTGATGATTTTCTAATAAGTTATCGATTAAAGCACATGCATAAAACAATCGAAAGACAACTACAGCAAGATATAAACAAGATTCAAAATTGGGCCAGTACTAACCCTTTCAAATTCTCGAAATCAAAAACGGTATGTATGCATTTTTGTCCGTTAGTAATACACCACTATGAACCTAAATTCACGCTGGACGGAACACCTATTCCAGTTGTTGAGGAAACAAATTTTTTAGGTATTATCTTCGACATAAAACTGACTTTTATTCCACACCTAAAGAACTTGAAAGCTAAATGCTTAAAATCTCTAGACCTACTTAAAGTAGTAGCGCACACTGACTTGGGTGCTGATAGAAATGCCATCCTCAATTTATATAAAACGTTTAATTGCTCCAAACAGGACCATGATTGCGTTGTTTATGGTTCAGTCAGAAAGTCATATTTGAGAATGCTTGATGAAATTCATCATCAAGGAATAAGACTAGCTCTGGGAGCATTTAAGACATCCCCGTGTGAAAGCCTCCTCGCTGAAGCGAACGAACCACCTTTATCACATCGAAGAGAAATGCTTTCCGCACATTATGCTCTCAAATTAAAATCAAACCCTCGGAAACCCGCTTTGTCGGCTGTTGTTCAACCCAAATAGAAAACCTTATACGAAAATAAACCAAATGCCATACCTTCCTTTGGTATTAGAATATCATCCAGTCTTGACAGTACAAAAAAATAATCTTCCTAAAATTCAGAAAACGTAAATTCCCGAAACTCCACTCTGGCTACTTAAACAACCCAAAGTACTTTTTACGCTACACGATGGAAAAATCCGCGAGAAAACCCATCCATATTCCACAACTCTTATCATGAACTCCTCAGCGAATTAAAAAATACACAAAAATTTATGCCGACGGATCAAATGATGAGGAAAAGGCTGTTGTAGCCTTTGGTATTAGAAATCACCTAACACAAGTTCGCTTACCATATTGGCACATCAATTTTGTTGGTCGAAATACGAGCAATAGACCTTGCTCTGCAATATATCGAAAACAAACGTATTTTAAATTGCATCATCATCTCCGACTCGCTATCAGTACTTCAGTCACTAAACAATATAACACTGGAGGACCCATTATTGAAAAACATACTCGTTAAAAATACCGAGCTGAGTGTATCCCACAATATAATATTCTGTTGGTTACCTATCCATATTGGTATTAAAGGTAAAGAAAAAGCAGATCGCGCTGCTAAAATGACCCTAACTCAAAAACAATCTGATTTTAAAATACCGTATACTGATTTTAAACCTAGGATCAAATGAACCTTACGTCAGAAGTGGCAGGCACCATGGAATGATACAGTGAATAACAAACTTCATGCAATCAATCCAACCCTAGGATAATGGACTCCTTCATACAGAATCATCCGTAGGTAGGAGGTAGTCATTGCAAGAATTCGAATTGGTCATACTTATATAACCCACTCCCACATAATAAAAGGTGAAGACCCACCAGAGGGCGTTATTTGGTATGAACGATTCACTGTTAAGCACATTATGACGGAATGTTTCGACCTGCAACCTATGCGCGATCAGTACTACAATATGCATTTTATTAAATAACGTTTTGATACAATAAATGTAAGTTGTATTGAATAATTCTATAAAGAAGTAAATATTTCTTCTAAACTATAACTTTAAGCCATCACGTTGAAAAATGTTATGCAATATATATACCGTCCTTTACATTCATTACCTTTTCATCTGTCATCATTAAGATACACCGTTTACATTCCCCGTTGATCGGGAAGTTTTATTTATTACCGTTACTAAATTAACGTTTTATTGAGGTTTGATATCGCTGGTGGATATAAAACATTTTTGTTTCTCATCATCGCACATATGACCTTTTGTATGGCGCTAAATAGCCTAACAGTGCTGGTGCGCCGTTAAAAATAAACAAACAAACAAACAAGCAAAACTGAACACAACTAAAAGCTACTGATTCCACTAATCATATATTAAGGTAGGAATGAATAAATCTAACATAAACAAACCTAATATAAATATCCTAACATTAAAAACATATGTCACAATAAGAAGACGTGCATGAAGATTATTTCATTGAATATTTCCATCAAATTGTACAGAAAATTGTTTCTGAAATCTTCTTGGATTGGAATCAAAGCTGTATCAAGAACTCAAAACAAAGTAAACATGCTTACCTTGCATTGCATTAGTCGTGTAAACCCAGAATTATACCTTGGGCTATGCACAAAGGTCAATCACACGACACAAATTAAATATACATAACAATTATAAATGTATAAAATATTGTATTCGATAGATTGAGAATCACAACAAAACAAAATTTAATATTTCGAACCTTTCTTAAAAAAATTATATATATATATATATATATATATATATATATATATATATATATATATATATATATATATATATATATATATATATATATATATATATATATATATATATATATATATACATATACATATATATATATATATATATATATATATATATATATATATATATATATATATATATATATATATATATATATATATATATATATATATATATATATATATATATATATATATATATATATAAAATATATATATATATATATATATATATATATATATATATATATATATATATATATATATATAGATCTATATATGTATATATATATGTATATATATATGTATATATATATATATATATATATATATATATATATATATATATATATATATATATATATATATATATATATATATATATATATATATATATATATATATATATATATATATATATATATATATATATATATATGTATATATATATATTACAGTAATGTTTATTGCTCTTAAGTCTTTTTCCACCTCGAAAATGTAGCATTTAATTTCATGCACTATTTCCAATTTTATTTTAGTATTTGTTTTTTTTTGCGCTTTAAAATAAACTTATTTTATTGCTCATACAATACATTTTTCAGCAGTACATTTTGATTAAAAACTTGAAATATGTCTAGCCCTAAGCAGATATGATTACAAATCAGTTTAAAAATCATACCGCTTACTCTTGATACATATATTCGCCACAGGAGGACTAAGATACAAACTCCAATGATCAGGAGGAAGACGACAGCAGTGATTAGTCCAATCCAAAACAGTCCAAATTGTTGACCTGGAATGCGGGTTATTTTGTAATTGTGCCTTTGTAATAGGAACACACGAAAAACAATTATGTATTTTGAAATAAAACAATGCTAATGATATGCAGACTTCAAACAGTAAATACATTGTAATACATTGTGATAGTAGAGTTGAGTTATGCACGGTCTTGTAAGTTAGCTAGCAATACAATATGTATGCATACGCTAGGGATAATTCCTATATCGGATGCCGTATATTGACATAAATGTGTAAGAACTACATGTTTATATAATAATTTTAACACATATAATTATTTCAAGATTTACATCACTACAAAAGTATGACTTTACTAATGTTGTACAGCGAAAATACAAATTTGCCTCCAAAGAATATTTTAATATAATTCATTTATCTCTGCATAAACACAAAAAGACATTTACATTTCCTATCTTAAATATGCTGAATTGTTTGACGTCTATATATTACACAGTTTTCGAGTTAAAATGAAGTGTACTTCTCTTTACCAAAATTTCGCCCCTCCTTAACTAAAACAACCCTGAAGGCAGGGCCAATAGATTTGCCCCATCAGGTTACTCTCGTACAACTACAAATTACATAAGTTAGAGACCCGTAGAAACATATCAGCGATTTTTTTCCCACAAGTCAAGCTTAAAGATCTCTTATTGTCACTGTCGGACATATATACTTTTTTTCGCTCCCGTAGTAGAAGAAACTGTAGAAGCCACTGTAATGAATTAATAGTTATTTAATTAAAAAAGTTCGAAAAATCATTTAATATCAAATATTATCAAAATCTTCGCCGATTGATCAATTACATTTTAGCATGATTAAATGTTTTGAGTTTATATGTATGTATGTATGTATGTATGTATGTATGTATGTATGTATGTATGTATGTATGTATGAATGTATGTATGTATGGATGCATGCATGCATGCATGCATACATGCATGTATGTATGTATGTATGTATGTATGTATGTATGTATGTATGTATGTATGTATGTATGTATGTATGTAAGTATGTATATATGTATGAGATCGTATAAGTAATGGGAATCGTATATTTATAAAATATCAAAGAATAACCATTTGATATTTGAAATGCCTGCATAACATTTACACGAACTATATACATTGACAGTAGAAAGAAATTAAAATATAGAAAAAAGTAAATACCGCGCCAACATATCTCAACAGGGTGTTTCGAATTATAATCTTCCTAATTCAACTTTTGTTACTTGAACGATTGATTGACTATGACAACCGGGTGCCTAACCTATCTCTCAATTATTATGTGCAACACGTTTGTATGTGAGTTACCAATCAAAGGTTTCCAATTGTTTTATATATTTATGTTCTGCTGAGAGTTAAATCTTGTTTAATTGGTAGATTTGTATACACTGTTGGAACGCGTGATGAAATAACCCCGACGGGATGAGTTATCCACTGAACCGGCTTGAAAGAGTTTCGCCCATAGAACAATCGGTACGCCAGGTATATCTATATCGACAGTAAATTAATTTTGTCAATTACTATAAAGTACAGGACCATTGTAATTACCTTTCTCATGATGCAGGAAAATGGGATAGAATTTCGATGTCTCACCCGTTTCACGATTTGTGGCAATACACGTGTATGCTCCAGTAAATCTTTCATTGAAGCTGTTGATTATAAGTTCCTCGTTCTCGACATTAATATAATAACTCTCTCACCGAAAAGCGCAAGCCGGGTAACATTTGGCCAAACACTTTACTTTCACTGTTTGATTTTCTTGAAGATAAATATCACTTTTATTAAGGGTCAAGGACATGTTGACAGGTCCATCTAAATATAAAGTATATGAAAGATAAACTATTACAGAAAGAGAATGAATTTCATTAATTTTAATTTGAAATTAATTTTAGGAAATAGTTCGCAATATTGCTGCCTTTCATTAGACTTCAAATAAACACTATGAAAGATGTAACTGATCATATAACAAAAGTCAAATATAGCATTCAGCTAAATTTGTACATGTGCAGCTAATGTGCTTTAAATTATATTAATGTGCATTGATAACCGAAACCTTTGACTCCTTTTCAACATCATTGTGCCATGTGCCCGTCATGCGTTGTTATTTCATATGCGCAACATGGATATATTAACCTGCATAGCACAGTAGTAGATAACAAAACATGCACAAATATCTTCTGGTATCAGTAACATATTTGGCTTGAATTGAAAGTGAATTATGTGATCTTTCAGTAAACAGCCTGCAATGAGAGATTAAGTAATCTTTGCTTCAAACGCAATCTATCTCTAAAGACGCCTAAAAACATTTGAAGTTTGTTTAGAATTGTCCGAGTTAAGAGAGTATAATTAGGTAAAAGGTACTTATTAATTCAAAGTATGATTTTTGGGTTTACACAGTATTTTAATATAAGGGCTATATGTCACAGAATACGGCAAGAAATAACTTTGTTTCGCCTTAGAACGATTATATCATTTTCGTTGCATATGCGTACAACGTTACCTAGGGTGGATAATTGTTTCTGTAGTTAAGCGACTGAACTAGATCGCTTGCGGCAAGAGACACAAAAAGCACGGCAAACACGGTGTTGTGTTGTTTGTTTACCCGTATTGATACTCATTCTCCTGTAGAACTAAAGCAAGTTTTGTTCTCTAATTGACACATTGGTCTTTTGGATCTTGTCAAGGAGTGTACGTTCTCCATTTTTATTATACAGCGATAGCGGTAAGTGTTACATTTTTATTTTATTTGATGTGTGAAACATATTCAGTTTTAATATCAAAGCGTGAAATATTGCTTTTACTACTACGAGGATTTGAAACGTTGCGAACTTTTTAACTATTACAAGTTGCTATGAAGAATTTAATTTAGTAGCATGTTTCTACAGATTTGTACTCCTTACCTGTTATCGTGACCAGTCTGGTTTTATTGTAGCTGTCTGTGAGTATGTGTGTGCAGGAATATCAGGCTGTCGGTCTGGCCGTCTGTATGTCTTTATGAAGATGGAAGCTGGTGTGACCATCAAGGCTATACAAGGACGGAACCGCCGATTTGTAAACTTGTGCGCATGGTGGATCAATAACGGGTGCCTGTGGCCAATACAAGTGTGGGCAACCCAAGAATCCAGGATATCTGTATGGTTTAGTGGACACGTAAACTAGGTCGAAATGTTTCAATTTGCATGTTTTTACAAGTATTTATGAATCATACGTGGTTGTGAATCATACGAACTGTTGTTTCAATTGAGTACAATTGAGTCGCTTTCATTACAAGAGATTATTTGACTCTAACTGTTATTACACGAAATTATTTTAATCCTACTTTCATTACATGAGATTATTTGAATCTTACTTTCATTACGTGAGATTATGTGAATCTTACTTTTATTACATGAGATTACATGAGATTATTTGAAACTTACTTTCATTACTTGAGATTATATGAATCTTACCTTCATACTTGAGAATATATGAATCATAGTTTTGTTCTCCCATTTGTGAATGTTTGTTCGAAGCAATTGAATGAGTCATGTGTTTAGAGCTTGAAAGAATCACGCTGTATTTGTAGAGTATATACATATTTGTATTAATTTATTCCATAAACTTCCATCTTTCATCATTGTATTGTGTTGTCATTAATCCAAGCCTCCATTCAGGTCAAATCCTGTTACACTATACACTACTTCAAAGTTCATATAATTGCAATAAGAACATGTCATAGAGATATCAGTTGATTATGTATAAGTATCCTTAAAGTCAAGGCACATAAGTAGTTTTGCATTACAGAAATTATCAGTTTACATTCTGGAGTGAAAACATTTGATCCGTATTATGTATGTATCGCTCGATCGACCTGTTTTTATGTCTCTCTCTCTGTGCCTCTCTCTCTCTCTCTCTCTCTCTCTCTCTCTCTCTCTCTGGGCTCTAACTAGCTTCTAGAAAACACCGCTCTTCTGTATTTTTGTATTGACCCATTGTTTGAATTAAGTCATCGCGTAAGTAATACGTTTGGATAATAGATTATAAAGTATAAATGAATTTTTTCAATGTACTTACAGTATGGTAGAAGTGTATAAGTCTAGCTGTATTCAGAACACCATCTGCTTCCCTCATTACTACCATTCCGTATCCCTACTTGACATGCTTACGTGCTAAAGTTCTCCATTACAGTTCAATTTTTGAATATCAGTGTCGACGAATTTGTATGTATAAGTCTTGTATAATACAGCTCTGCACCGTTGATTTTCCAATAGTAGGTTTGACAGTCAGATACATAGAATGTGGTACACATTACTTCAAACGATTTGTGGAGAACCGGCTTCCCATTTTCCCTTATTTGTGGCCTATCTGGAAAGTGTAAAAGAATATGTTTCAGCATGACGCATCCTGATTTACAAAGTTAGCAATTGATCTCACATATTCTTTGTCATATTAGATTGTCTAAAACATTCGCCGTTAAACAACAGAAATTAAAGTTTCCTCTATATTTCCAAGAAATAAATATTGTACTCTCAGAGAGTTACCAATTTTCCTGAAGGAGCACAAGACAACTTTTGCTGAACCAGATAATATCCACGATCTACGTTTGAAACTCTTACCTGAAACAGCTCTCAATACACTACGAAACATTGGCAATACCAGATTGGACTCTGGCAACTTTATGCCATATTGGCAAGCAGCAGCAGTCCCACCAATACGTATAGATGGAAAGCACAATATCGACGCTTCCAATTTCTGCCGCATGTCTCTAACAAGCTGTGTTTGCAACATTACTAGCACATTCAGATATACTAATTAATATTCCAAAGTCAGGTAAAATAATTCCCAGTGACGGATAATAATTAGCTTTCCGGTAGTCGCGTATTAAAATGTATCGTTATCTTGTAGTACTTTACCTTTACAATTATCTGCAAGGGGTTATCCTCCTCAAATTGATCTGCAATTCTTTCTTTGTACATTTTTAGAAGCTAATTTTAATAGGCAACATATAAACCTTAGTGTGTAGAGGCGCCACGAAGTGCGAATACTATCAATACTGGTCTTACTCTTGTACATTTTGCGTTTAAAACATCGCAATGAGTGTTCTGTCATTATTCTAACAGCAATTATATAAGAATCATTATGCAGAGTTCTACATTTTGTTTTCAATATTCTGGAAAATCTATCAATATATAATCAACTCCTGCTCATAAGAGACCACTATCATTCTACTATTTCAGATTAGTCTTACAAGCATTTCGGTTAACCTGTATCTTGTGGGTAATATATTTGATCATATCAGTTGGCTTCACCTGTTTTGGTAATCATTACTTTTTTTAAATATTTTGCGATAAATGTCAAATTTGTCATTATATGTGCATTTTAGATTCGAATGAATTTCATTCATTGCTCCCTTTAGTTGTTATTTTATATTGACTATTAATTTTATGATTATCTTAATCAGTTCATGTGCGTTTCTTTTTCCTTTGAATACCCATTTGGTCAAGACTGAGCATGATTGAACCATTGAATGTTTTTAAAATGTCTTTATTAATGTGTGTTACCTATGATTTCAGTTGTAAGGTTTGTGTCAGGCTTAGACTCTAACGTATACTATCATATGTTAATAGAGTCGTATATTGACTTCATCCTTGGTTCATTATTACAAATAGAAACCGACGGGTTAACGTGACTTACGTTTGATAGAACCCTTTCTAAGTTTTAGTAAAGTAATTATTAGCGATAATTTTCTTGCGTAGCATGCAGCTTTAACTACAATATATTTCTCTTGATGAGATTAATTTTCTACTTTTGCCCAATTCTTGAAATGATTAATGTTTTCTCTTGATACTTACCTATCACTATCAACTCCTTGGTCCTATTTTCAATGCGTAGCTTAGTTTTGATTCATGCTGTATAATGTCCACTGTGTTTAGGTGTGATATTGATAAAAGTTAACAAAATCATCCAATTGTCATTCTTTTCCGAAAATACACAACTGTATGATAACGTGTCATGACTCATACACCGATCATACTCTGTTGAAATAATTACATTTTCAGTCGGATTTCGTATCCGAACATCAGTTTCCTTAAGTTCGGAACTTTTATTTCCTACAGTCCACTCCAAAGTTGCATTACTTCCAATACATGCAAGGTGTTCAGTCTCTGAAGACAAATATAAAATAGAGAAGACATAAAATAAATTAATTATAAATAAACCAACATCGAAATATAATCGAATCAAACCGAAAACAATTAGAGATACAACATACCAGTTCTTCATATTTTAAAGTTGAATTGATAATGCAATTGGTAAAATCATCAACTGAATGGTTAAATGCTCTGACGAACATCATCAAATATAATTTTACAACTTTTCTCATTACAAGGAAAATGTATGTATGTATGCATGTATGTATGTATGTATGTATGTATGTATGTATGTATGTATGTATGTATGTATGTATGGATGGATGGATGGATGGATGGATGGATGGATGGATGGATGGATGGATGAGTGCATGCTTGCTTGCATGCATGCAAGCAGGTAGGTAGGTAGGTAGGTAGGTACACTTACCACTACTGCAGGCAAAAACATAGGTCAAGCAAGACCAGGAAATATTCATTGTAAGAAAAGCAAGGCGTTTCCTTGTGGGAGATAAAGAATGAACCACAATCCCATCCGTTAGCCTTTTATTTCGGGCTAACTTTCATTTTCATTACGTATCAGTTAGTCATCAATTACATTCATGTATCAGCAATGATATATGATGATATACCAATAAGCCCAGCGAAGTGTGTGCAAGATATCTTTATGTATGTATATATGCATATATGTTGGCCTGAAGTTTATACCAGGAAGGAAAATGTGGAAATGAACGTGCTCTGCATATAAAGGTGAACAACATAAATACAACTGTTTACATGACTGAACCAATATATATGGATTTTACAGACATTATGTGCAAAGTAGAATGCAATTCGCCCATCATAAGTTTCTATTTCACAATGCAAATCTAAACTTTCGATACAGGCTATGAATTCACATTTTTGAGGAAGGCTCTATAAGGAAGTTCACTATACCATGCTATAGAATCTTTAATGACAGTTGATAATGCAAATACATGATAAAAGTATAACCTAGTGTTAACATTGCTAAATCCATCAGATACATAAGTTTCTTAAGTACCTGGTCGTGGAGATTTAAGCAAGATCCCCTAATTTACTATTTGTATATTGTACAAATCTGTGATGAAATATTCGTAATAATCTATTCTTCATCTTAGCATTTTGAAACTGGCATGTGTTATTACATTATTCAAAATGTAAGATTAATTTAGTACAAAGTATGATATATAGGCCATGAAAGTTATATTTATAGAAGTATTGGATCACATGGATCTAAGAATAACTGAAACTAATATTCATATAATTTTTCGAGGGTTTGTGCACTCTTAATAATTCCAGTTAGACGTTCTTCGGGATATTTAGTAGTTAAGTGGGGCACCTTAGCATAAATGGTTATTAGCATTACAGAGTGGTTCCCGGCATTTTGACATCAAGGGGAATTTAACATGGATGGGGCACATAGACAATTCAACTAAGCTTATTGGGTCTGTTTAGCGTCAATGGTAATTAGCATTACAAAACCCTGGGGTCTGTTTGGACTCAAAAGTTATATCATCAGTAGGATAATGAATTACAGATCCCCTTGGGCAACTCTAGCCTCAAGGTTTTTCAGATCACCCTAGGGCTGTTTGGAGTAAAGGATTTAAAAATCACCGTGGGGTTGTTTGGAGTCAAGGGGACATTATAACACATACAACAGACAACATGCAATATATAAAAGACACAAAAAAAAACCAAGTTTGAGGCAAGAAAGCAATTCATTTCGAGGCATCTGAGTGGCCCTAAAAAGGGCCATTGAGTTTATGTTAACATTATTCCGTTAACATAAAGGGCATCGCATACGTTTTATTCTCTCCCTCAAGCTTATTCTCACTTCTGGTCTGTAGATAGGAACCCTTTTCAAACAACCTTGTCTCTCCATACAAGTTCTTCTTTTCCAAACGCTCGTATCCCTAATCCTGATAATTGTTCAGGATGATTTCACATACATGGGTACGTCCGTACGGAACATCATTGTCGATACGAGAGTACATGATTCTATGTTGGTCCACATATTGTGACAAGAACAGGTGACGGGAATCAACTGAAAAATTTAGTCACAACACGGAGTCAGTCTTTCAGTCCGAGGAGAGCAGTGTGTGACGTTACATTCCTTATATAGATGTGCCAGCGTCTGTCCGCAGTCAATCCATGCGACACAGTTTTCGATCATGACGGAACATAATAAGACGCTGTATTTGGGTTACGTGTTATGCCTGGTCTATTCTGGTACAAATTTTACAATCGATTTCACAACACAACACTTTAAAAGTTCATAGCCTTCTTCTGTGTCTGTTCACTCTTTCTGTTTTTTAAATTTCTTCACTTTTACATCATTTTCCCTCACTTCCATCTAATTTTCAGCTCTTCTTATTTTCTTCTCATGTTTCTCTTTCTGCACGTGTCTGGGTTCTTCCTTTGGGGAGGGTACCTCTTCTTTCTGTTCTGAACCGCTCTTTTCTTCTTGCTCCTGTTGTTTCGTAGGAAGATTTGAAGACAAATGTCCTTTTCTGGACAATGATAACAGGTTTCTTGACTGTTGTCTCCTTTCTTCTTATAGATATGGCAAGTATCTTGACTTTTATCTCGAAAGGAGGGTGAGAAATCCATCGGCTTGTCTGACGAACATTTTCTTATGACACCTCACAAATGTAGTCATTTGACTTTTCGCAGTAAAGATGAAACAATAAATTAGTGAAGAAAGAAGACGACAGTAAGAGCAGAAACGTGATGTATCGCCTCGTACAGTAGATGAAATCTTGGGCCAGTGATTTCGAAGATGACACGAGTGAGCCAGAATCCAGACCCAGTGATTTTATACCCAGCCAAAGTTCACCATTAGTACATCCTGAAAAGTACTACCACATTCGAGAGAGTCGGAAAAGCGTTCCTCAATAAAATTCAGACCGACGGCTTACACCTAGTCGGTGAAGTTTAAAGATTCAAGTCTAACGTACCACTAGAGAAAACAGCGGGCTTCATCACCGAGGTGTGGATCGAAATGCTCAAGATGTTTGGCCTCTCAACTCTGTCTGGACGAAGGACAATAACGAGTACATTGCCCAGCTTGTCAGAGTACTTTTTGTCAGTACAACATGTTACCAACAACATCTAAGGACATAAGGTTCACATCACAAAAGTGCTTGTCAACTCCTGAGATTGTGTCTTACTTGTGGACAAGGCATACATACCAACAATGTCAATTCACACGTATGTTCAGGAAAGAAACGATGTCACATTTGTCACTAAATCACGAATGTTACATTCAATACCAACCACAACAAGTAGAAGATGACCAGATGAAAGGTAATTTCATCTTTTCGATTTCGAATGCATGCAAGAGATCGACAATCACATTCATAATTTATGTAAGATTCATCGAGCGTGCGAAAAGTGCATTCAAGAACATATCTTTAGTCATTGCCCTCACTGTAGCAAGATTCCTGGAAGACGTGATAAAATATTTCGACTACCGAACACTCTAGCCGGTTTCGTTCACTGGATCTTACACCCCATCGACGAGACGTGAATCAAAGAGGACATACAATGTTATGGAGATTGTCATTGCCATGCCATAGTAGTGGCTCACAATTTCTCGGGATACGATGCACAGTTTCTTTTGAGATACTATACGGAACAAGGCACCGAACGTTCGAAAGCGACTTGGAACGGGGCCAAAATCATTTCCCTGCAAGTAGGACAAGTTCATTTTAAACATTTTATGAGTTACTTGACCATGCCTTTGAGCCGAATACCTACAACTTTTGGAATAACAGAAATGGCTAAGGGTTATTTTCCACACGTTTTCAATACTGAATCAAATCTATCCCATTTGCCCGAGTACTACCTCAACAACATGCGCACTGAACAACGAGAAGCTTTCTACGCTTGGTACAGGGCTCACGCTTCAGACCCTTTCGACTTTCAGGAAGAAATGTTAAAGTATTGTTGTTCCGACGTGGACATATTACTGCGTTGCTGAGGAAAATTTCGAGAACTGTTCATGGAACACGGAGCGGTCGATCCTTTTAATGAACCCTGCACCATTGCCAAAGCATATTCCTTAGCGTACCGTCAACGATTCATGCCCGAAAACACACGGGCTGTCATCATCTATCAAACAACCAACCTTGTAAAACGTCAATACTGGGTCAAAGCCCTATGCTGATTGCATTACTAGTGCGACAAGGAACACAAACGGAGGAGGCGAGATACCATCGCAACGTATTCAGTAGATTGCTGTGACTTGGAAAACCCCAAGATCGTGAACGGGTTTAACGGTCGCTTTCTGACGTATGTCCCCTCTGCTGCCCCGTACCATGGAAGACTTGTACAAGGTCACTTGTCAGCGGCGATTGAAGTTAGAACAGCAAGGATACCAAGTGGTGGAAATGTGGGGACACGAGTACGATCACCTTTTGAAAATCGATCCTGAATTTAAACGAATTGTATAAGGTTACAAGTTGATTGACCTCCAGAACCCAAAGGACAGTTTTTTATGGAGGAAGGACAAATGACACTTGTTAGTTGTTTGTTGTACCAACCCAACGAGGAGAAAGGAGAAGAATCAAATACTTGGACGTGTGTTCGCTGTATCGTTACGTGTGCAAATATTGTAGCTTTCCTGCAGAGCACCGGCAATTGCTGATGGAACACATTGACCTGGACAACATTCGATAATACGAAGGGTTAATCAAGTGCAAAGTCTTGCCAGGACTTGTACCATCCCGTCTGACCTCACGATCGTGACCAAACTGAGAAAGGCATTTTCTCAGACTACGTGGATGCTTTTTTGAAACTGAAACAATAAGCCAGTGGCTATCCTTCCTGGTGTCACAATCCCGAATATCGAAAGACATTCAAAGATAAATACTGGGAACAGGAAGGCATAACTTTAGACCATATCGACAAAAACGAAGGCAGGTGATCGGTTGCCAAAGTGGTATTGCATTGCTTGTGGGGCAAAAATGGCACAACGATCGTGTTTCCTCAAGAGAGAGTATAGGACATAATCTCTCCGGTATGTCCAGATGATTCATGACAAAACAAAATACACGAAGCACGTAATCTGAGTCAATTACGAAGAAAATCTGGACTTTGTACAAGGCGACGAATGTGAAAATGTCACCATTGCGCCTAACGTGACATCCCATGCTCGCTTAAAATTGTACGAAGCTTTATATCTATTAGATGTTCATGTCCTATACTTTGATACGGACAGTTGCATCTACATCGATCGCCCGGGTTAACGTCACCCTGACATCGAAGGAGACCTTTTAGAAACTTGGACAGACGAATACCACAACGACAATATTTTAAGCTTTGCATGCGGTGATCCTAAAATTTACGGCTACAAATACGGGGACAAACAAGGAGAAGTGCACACCGAGTGTAAAGTAAAAGGTTTGACTCTCAGTTATCGCACCAGTCGAGTGGTAAACTTTGGGGTATTCAAAGAAACATTGCAGTCTGGAGAGGATGGAAATCTTGAACTGACCACCTACGAACCGAACACGATCGTACGTTTATCCACTCACCAAATCGTCAGTCTACCTTTGGAAAAGCTGTATCAAATCGTGTACTAGAAGTGAGCGCGTCTTCAAATTAACTACAATATACCGTATGGACATGTCGGTATAAAAAAAATGCTTCCAAGAGGATACTCACTAACTAGAAGGATGACATCTCCACAGCAATACTCGAGTGAGAAACCCAATGAGAACTCCTAGTTCAAACCAAACATTTGTTCCTGTCTTCTTGTCTGACTATTGTGATTGTGCCCGTTGATTCAAAACGTTTCAAAAATGGCCCACGGATATAGAAGGAATACCTACTTCGAATATTTTAGCTGGACCAGGTTTTGTTTACTTGGGACCTGATACTGGATTGTGATTTGAAGTACAGTGTTTCAGTTGTGGCTTGAAGTTACGAATGGATCAATGTATATATAAAGAGTCAGCTATTCTGGAACATACTCTATGATCTCCGCACTGTCCTTACCTTTCTATGGCGTTTCCACCCATCACACTGTGGTACATTTATGACGATACCTTAGAGACGGTAGTACCATTGTACAGGAAGAAAAAAAGGAAGACTTCCAAAACTTGACATAAAGAAGGAACGATATACAAGCTTGGGACTTCATTGCGACTAATATAAAAAGGGACAAAGTCCAAGATCGATAGTTCATTGTGACTACCTAGACCAAGCGAACAAGATGAATAATTTCAGGGAAACACAAAACAAGTTCAGACAGGCCCAATACAAGTTTGGTGATTCTCAAGTGGGTGGAGTGCGATGCTGTGCCTTGCGATGAGACAGATGCAATAAAGCATAATGCGAACTTTGTTATAACTATTACTACTACCACTACACCTACCAAGGAAAGGGATGCTGTGCGTGTCAAACCTGAAAGATGCGAAAGCCATGCCACTAATTATTGTGGATTCCTTACTGGTTTGCATTGTCAATGTCCACCTTCACGTGAGACCATGTGTCTACCACCCTTCGGATGGCATCCAACACTGAGCAAACTGCTGTCAATGTCAACCTACCCTACTCGAAACGAACCTGTGAAAGGCAAATATTCGTTCCCCGTGCGTTTGCCTGCATACGGCGACGTTGAAGATCGTATTCAATCAGTCAAAGAAAAATAGCCTAAATATCTGGGAGGACCGACCCCTGAAGAATTAGCAAGAACTGGATTTTCTACATGGGCCAAGTGGATAAAGTCAACTGCTTCAGTTGTGGAATGTCACTACACCAGTGGGAAAAACACGACTGAGCACACGTGGAACATGCTTCGTGTCAGACATTCCTTGCAATATGGCTTCCTCTTCTCTCCCCTCTCCCTCTTCTTCCACTTTCATAGTCATCGACGAACACATAGATCGTGCCAGTTAGAAGGCCTTGTATATTCGCCATCCATTTAACATATTGATTGCTGGGCCAACGGTTCAGCAAAACCGAATTTGTCAAACGTTTGATCGAACATAAACATCATTTGATGGATGGTCCACCTCAACGAATCGTGGGGTGTTACAAAGAATGGTAATCTGCGTACAGCCTCTTGCGAGAAAGTCAGGGCGATTCCGTCGTGTTTGTTGAAGGAATTCCTAACAATGACGACGGAATCGTGTCTGAGCCAAGTCAAACCCATCTGGTCATTGTCGACATGTCAGGAGAATACGAAGAATACATCAAACTGTGGTTTACGCGCAAAAGTTATCATTGCAATGCCAGTGTCATTTACTTCACTCAAAATTTGTTTCAACAAAGTGAAGCTTATCACACCATCAATCTCAATGCTCATTAAGTGGTCATTTTAAAAGCCCTAGCGATAAATCGCAAGTGCAAGTCTTAGCCAAACAGGAAAGAATTTGCTGACTTATGCGTACGACGATGCTACTCAAACCCCATACGCCTATCTCCTCGTGGATTTGAAACCCACCCACCCCAATTATTTACGATTTTGGACCCATTTGTTTCACCACTAGTGTCAAGACGGAGGGCCTGTCATGTACATGTCTCCGTCGTCGACCTAATAAAACAATCTTTAAAACCTCGGACACTTTTCGTCTGTCTTACACAGGGGCAACATGACGTCCCTTCAGTCTCATCTTATCGTCAAAGTGATTCGTACCTTGTATGGCATCGTCGAAAATAAAATCCACAAGTACTTGCTCGTGTTATAGAAGCCAGTCTCAAAAAAGTCTTACGACGGTTTACGGTGACATCACGTCAATTGCTGCAAGGCATCATACAGATCCCTCATCAAACCAGACGCTTTTTTGACAGAAACAAAGTAACCTTGACAACTGGCCGATGGCCGTATCTACGCGTAAACCAAAAAGTAAATTATTTTAAAACCCCGAGGGTGGGGCTTAAAATCGGATTCTAATGCTAACCAAAGTTCTCTCCAAGACAAAAGCCACTTCCATAAAAGCCAACGAAGCCCAAAAAAGATAAAGATCAGTTTGGTCAAGACCAGGTCACAAACCCAGAAAAAGAAAGGTCCAAAGAAAAAGAACAAGAAAAGTCCCCACAAGATGAAACGCCCTCAGAAAAAAGCTTCTATCCGCTAGAGAGACACTTCATCCAGGACGCAACATTACATTCACAAACCACGAACTGCAACGACAGTGAACACGTCTCCAGTAGCCTCAGACACGTCCATTTCCTCGTTGCTGGTGATGCCTACCCAACCCGATTTGACACCCGTTCTTCCTCAGTTGATGTAACCATGGAAACCCACGTATCCAAGAACTTTATCTTCAACGATGACACCATCCTCCTCTTTAGCTGTAGTGGCAACTGCTTACAAAGAACCTGCTCCCAAAATCAAAGTCCAAGAGAGATCGAGCATGTTACAGAGTTTACTGGATTTGCCCTAGCAAGAACTGTCCCCATCTAGTCCTTTGCGAACCCCTCCACGACGCGTGATGCCTGTCACCAAGTTGATACGACGCATATGCAACCAGTGGCGACGCGTTTCAGTATGAAAAAGACCTGAGGCAAAGCATGTGTATCAGTGTTTTTGTGCTCCTGAACGGCCAAAGATGTAACCTCAAAGAAGTGCACACCGTCTCCTGTCCCAAAATGAAAGTTACAAGGACAGTCTCGTCATCTGAGAAAGCGCATAGCCAAGCATCGACGTTACGGTAAGTAAAAATACAGTAGTCCAAAGAAAAAGAGGTGTAACCAAAGGGAAGGATACATTGGCGATTTCGGGAAACACATTGTCATCTTTGTGACGAAGCGATAGTCAAGATAAAAGAAGGGGTGCTAAGTCATCGACACCAGTGGATTTTTGGTGTGTGCCCCAGAACCAACAAGCAAAGATGTCACCACCCAAAATCATCCCTCTTCCAAACCCTTACGAACAAAAAGGAAAGGCCTACCTCCTCGTTTAGTCAAACATGGGGACATGTTGTCTGTCCTGTCCAAAGATTCTCCACCTAAGCGAATACACACATTCCAATTCCCTCTAAATATGAATGTTGTTTGAACGTCTTGAAAGGCACGATACATTTGTCTAAACACCAGAAACAATATTTAGGCAAACATCGTTACGTTCTTTGCCAAATGGTTCAAAAGAAAATACCCATTCGTCAAAAGAAGTGGTTGGTCCAACGCGGAGGAATTTTGCCTCTGTTGTTAGGACCTTGGCTGAGAGGAGTATTGGGAACCATGATGGGAGGACTCGTGGGAGGAATATAAAAGGGACCTTTGAGGTCCAACGATCTCAGACGTGACCCTTGACATCGAATCGAAGGACAAAAACTGGCTTTAGTGCCTTACAAAAATTTTGATGGAATACCATCGCTGGCAAGAACAACGGACACCGGATTTGCCTTCCTATCCAAATTTGACCGAGATTTCCCAGTTACAACACGACTTGCAGTCGTTGATGGATCGCCCCGATTTGTCAAAAACAGAAACATCGCAAAAGTACAGTCAACTGTTGCAACGACTACAACTCATTCACCAGAAAGCATTATAAGAAACAAATCTACCCACTCTGAAAGATTTCAAAACCTTGATGAAAAGTCCATCACCCACACCACCACCACCACAATCGCCCCCAGTGAACATGAGAAACGCATCCCCACGAAAGCCTGAGGAAGAAGAGGTACGATAAGTCTTTTAAGCACCGTCAGCTCCCATTCGTAGTAAGATTGCAGCGTCCTTGTTGACCCCTTTCCCTAACCCCAACGAAAAAATTGAAAGTTTCTGTTAAAAAATATGATGTCCACTCTTCCTTCGAAGGAAAGGGAAAAAGAAAGAAGGGAAACCAGAACGGAAAAAAAAGAAAAGAATACCAAAATCATTCCCTTACCCAGTTCACTATCTTCAACTTCTTCTCCTATCGCTATCGGGCACCAACTTCCCCCCCCCCCCGTACAAAGTAGTATCAGCAAAGAGTGGGTGACTTATTAAAACGTGTAAAAGGTGTTATCCAACATTTACTACGATCCATGCCATCCTGCAGGTTACAGAGGAGTTCCGAAATTGCATCGTGCTGCCAAAACTCGACTGAAAAGTCTCCGTTTGCCTCAAGTACAACGATGGTTACAAGAACAGGCTACATACAATATATACAACTTTATTCGACGATTGTTTTCCAGAGGTCGTACTCAAGGGGAAAGCATCGATTATCAATGGCAAACCAATTTAGCCGATGTCTCTCATTTGTTAAACTACAAAGGCGGATACAAATATTTGTGTTGTGGCATCGACGTATTTTACAAATTTGCCTGGGTCGTTCCATTCATTTCCAAATCGAGCAGTGAGTTAGTGAAAAAGGAACCTAATGTCTGAACCAAACATTCTAAAAGGAATTAAAGAAACCGTGAAGTTCATTTTTTCACCACCGATAATCATAAAAACAAAGCCAGCATCGTGGAACGATTTCAACGCATTTTGAAAGAACGCATGTGGAAATAATGTACACATCACCACACTCTCAAGTACATCGACATCTTTCCGAACCTGGTTTAAGCGTACAACCAATCTTAACATCGAAGCATTGGACGTGTCCCCCAAGAAATGACGCCCGACAACGAAGTGCTCGTTTCTGGTCGCCTGTTTGGTACGTCCCCGATGGTGGCTGTCACCAAGAAGGGTGAAGTGTTGGCTGTAGGAGATTTGGTGCGCCTTGGCGAACTCCAACGCACTTTCGACAAAGGTTACATACTCAGTTGGACCAAGTAATTGTTTCGTGTCAATGGACGAGTTCATGGCCGGCATCATGTCGTCTATAAATTGAAGGACATAAACGGGGAAGTGTTAAAAGGAAAGTTGTACGATTATTTTGCCACTTTTTTGTGTTCCCCAGTATAACTTAATCAAGTACTGAAATTGATCATAGTGTATTCCGATGTAGTGGAGTACAATGTGGTGGGACACACATCCGTGCCGTTACTGCCATTCCTTTCAATGTGTATTGTGCCACGAACTCTGACGAGGAAGGTTGAAACACATATCACGTTCACCGCGAATTTTTACATCCTCAATATTTGCCCGCCAGTAAGTTGTATTTTGACACTGTTAACATTGCTATAAAAAGAGATCTGAACCAAAATGCTGCTTTCACCAAAGACAAAGTCATGGTGAAATTCCATTTTCGAAAATGATTCTCTAACGATTCGTCACTTTTGTATCCATTGTACCGAGATGTCGCTCGACAACGAGGACATGGTTTAGGAGATATGTTGAAATCGGCCTTTCGTTCGGTGGCTCGTGTTTTGAAACCGATGGTGACACGAGGATTGCACGCTTTAAAAGATGTCGCATTGATACAAGGCAAAGAATTGTTCCATAATGGCATCATCGACAAACAAAACCATTAAGAAGCATTCTTATGAGCAGGCAAAAATGTCGTGCTGCAAACGGGCAAAGACATTTTGGTCTGACGAGAAACACCTATAAATGCCCTGGGCGCTACTCAGTCAGGTACTGCCTATTCCCTGACACCA
This sequence comes from Sinohyriopsis cumingii, assembly GCA_028554795.2. Classification (NCBI taxonomy): domain Eukaryota; kingdom Metazoa; phylum Mollusca; class Bivalvia; order Unionida; family Unionidae; genus Sinohyriopsis; species Sinohyriopsis cumingii. Next base: position 51,931,856 of record CM068831.1, read on the forward strand.
CAGCAAGGACAAGGCAGAAAGGGACGCAGAAGAAAACACTCCTTCAAACATTTTCACACTCCTAAAGCTAGAAGGACAAAGAAAAGAAGAACTGCTCGAGACTTTGACGCTGTTGATTATTAAATCATGTAAACAAATATTGATTCCCTGAGAATCTTGCGCCTGTAACAAGTCTGAACTGGATCTGTTTGCCATGCCACCTACTAGGATGACAATGCAATAATCCACATTTGTTGAATTTCATACCGTTTCCTCTGTTAAGGACTCAGGTTTAACTCACATTGAGTTTGAAATCAAAGGACATCCTGAAGATTACATTGTTGTGAATAGCAGTTACTTGTACTTGAAATTCAAAGTTCAGGACCAGGCTGGAAATCCTATCGACACTGAGCCAGTGTATTCCGTCAACAATGGTATGCATTCCTTGTTCAGCTCAGTGGATTTGTACTTGAATAATAAACTAGTATGTAGCAGTATGGATACTTACTCTTATCGTGCCTACCTGGAAAATATATTGACGTACGGAAATGAAGCCAAGAACACTCATCTGGGTGCTTGTGTGGTATGGAAACCTGACACACCAGGTCAATTTAACACCAATGAAGTGGATGTAAATAAAGATCCCAGTAAGGATTTATGGAACGATGAAACAAACTCACAGACAACAAGAGTGTATAACTGATGGATAGTTTGCATTTGGATAAGTGTTTACAAGAAAAGCCTGTACTAAACAGCGTAGATGTCCGCCTGAGACTGAATCGCAACAGTAACGCTTTCAATATAATGGATGCAACTGATAACGCTTATTAAACCAAACTCGAAGCAGCCAAACTCTACGTACGACGTGTGGAAGTGACAAGTGCTAAGTATCCGATACGACGCTTGGAAGTGAACACTTTAACCATTCCCGCTGCATGGCACTCTATGATCGAAGATCATCTGTTCCACGGGCAGCTACCCAAACGTTTAATCCTTGGTATCGTGAGCAAGACTGGCTTTAACGGAGTCATGAATAAACACGCAAGATTGAAGTCAGTCGTAATTGCAAGACCCTTCGAACCTACGTTTGGTGGCAAGAAATAATAACTGAGATCTTACTTGTCCCTGTACGAAGCCACAGGACAATTAGGAACCAACACCAGTCACTATGTAGGAGGCTACACATTGTGGTCTTTTGATTTCACTCCAGGCCAAGGCATCGACGAGGGACATTTCCCCCTAACAAATCCTGCCAGATTCGAGTGGAACTACAGTTTGCTAAACCACTACCTCACCCGGTGAACGTCATCCTGTATACAGAATTCGATAATACCAGAGAAATCAAGTTTGTTAGAAGTCATTCTAGACTATTAGAAGCAGTATAAGACTGTAATTCCTCTTTGAATAGTGGACAATGTTTGAACATGGAATGGAATAAGACCGTGGAAGTAAAACCGCAAGACAAGGACGAAAAGAACATAGTGATAAAGTGCAAAGCTCCAGAAAAATAACAACATTTAGTCTCCTGTTTTGCCAAAGATCTAGCAGAAACAATAACGGAATTGATCAAGACAAATTGCTATGGATGTCAAAACCATCATCCCAGTCAATTTCAACGCGATGAATGCCTACTACTGGGTGAAGAAAACAAATTGGACGAGTATCTGGAAGAATCTTGGAGTCTCATCTCGGGAAAAGCCGTGTTGCATTAGTGGTATAAAGGCTTGCGTGAACATTCCTTTTTCTCCATTAACGACTCTAGAGAGCTATCGCATATAAGCTCTCGTGGCTCAGAGTGCAGAGACAGCACGAAGAAACGGTTACTTGTCAGAAAAATTGTAAGAAAAAGTCACGACTGAATTGATCAATTATCATTACCTGTGAAGAAATAAAACACAAAAATGGATACCTGGGAACTTTATTGCCTTTTGAACCACAGTTCGTACACTGCTTCTTGGAATCATGTCGTGTGTTTCAAAAATGAACTACCTCATCGCAAACCTCAACCATATGTCATCAACACGGACGAGAGTCATCTCCCAGGAACCCACATGGTAGCCGTCTACTTTCCCAGTGATGGTTGTGTGGAGTATTTGATTCGTATGGATCACCCTCTTTGGAAGACAATATCATTAACTTTATGAAAATATATGCTCCGATAACACGATTCAATAACGTGAAATTACAACGCATATATTACATGATGTGTGGACAATATTTTGTGTATTTTCTTTATCAGCGCAGTCTTGGATATTCTGTATAACATTTATGTGACATGTTTTGATCGTCACTCCTCTAGAAATGATGAGAAAGTAGAAAAATGCCTTTGTGAACATTATGGTTATCTTTTGCTTTTAGCTAGGAAACGGATGGACCAATGACTTCCAACAGTGGACGTCTAACTTCAGTTCACAACGTTGTCTGCTTTGTCCAAAAAAATATATTGGAATTAGAGAAAAATGCTTGTTGTTTTTTATTGAATTGTTAATTAAATTTTTTAGATAGTTCTTTGAATTAAACATGTTCTGTTTTGAAAAAATACGTCTGTCGTTTGTTTGCTATCTGTATCATGTACCATGCTATTTGACTTCTCTCTGTCCCTCAAGTCAAGCTATTTTAACGTTCCGACTCTAAACAGTGTAGTGATGTTCTCTATCGCGTCCACGACTGAACAATATAAAGCGAGGCAGTCAACTGTCTGACCATCCATTGTTGACTCATCCTCTTATGAAGATGTGCTCAAGATTAGCCAAGCTGAACGAAGCTTACGTGAGTTTTCATCGTGTCAGGCAAAGCCTGATACCGAAGTCTGAAGAGATAGAAAATGTCAGAATTTTGAAAGTAAATGAAGACCTGAAAGAAGAGCTCTTCAGAGTGGAAATAACCAAGGATGAAGAAGAATGGATGGACAAGTACGTGCATCAGAGACAGCAGAGAGCAGCAGCAGCAACAGCAGTAGCATCAACCTGACAGAGGTGGAAAAAACTAAATAAGAAAGAGAGGTGCCGAGGCATCCTGAACTTTGTGACCAGCCTAGAAGTAACCAAAGACCTGGCAGAAGGTATGATATAAGATGAAGTAAAGAAATTAAGAAGATTCATTCAACCTCAGTATGTGAGAGTAGGTGTCTTGAAGGAAGCACTTGATCATGTAATCCAAGTCTGGTGCTCCGAGAAGACACGTTGTATTGGATTGAGTGGTCTTTTGTGATGTGTGGTTTAGACCAGCTCATAAAAGCAGAATACATGATAAGAAAGGTGTTGGGAACAGAGGTGAAAACGATTAAAGACACACTTTGCAAAGGAGAGGAAAAACAAGAGAACATAAATAAATATGAAGCATTCTAAAGATTGAATAACAACTGGATCAAGATACATGATAAATTTAGTTCCATGTGACATCCTGATTGGATGACAGTGACGGTGATGAAGAAGAAGAAAGAAATAATTGACAAAGTGAGAAAATGGATGAAGAAGTTGAGAAAATAAAAGAACCCGAAGGCCCTTTTCAAGCCACTAATATTCCTCAATAAAATTTGCTTTCTTGGCTTAATTTTTGTTTGTTTTATTTTATACGATGTATGTTGTCTATTGTATTTGTTATATAAATTTAAGTCCTACTCCTTTTCTCAGTACTGTGACGACGCCTCACACGGTGGAAACATTGTTACCAATATCCCATACCGCGACGTCAAACGCAATACAGACCCCACTTTCCTTTGTCGCTGCACAAAACAAATAGTCCAATGTTAAATTTCCCTTGACTCTTTAGTAGCCTATGGTGTACTTACAAGTTTTGATGCTATGATGGCACAGGAGGTCTTGTAATATTAATTTCCATTGACGCTATATATGTTGAAGCTATAGTAGCCAGGGGGTGGGTGTATTGTAATGCTGATTCCCACTGATGCTAAACAAGCCCAATATGCATAGTTGAAATCTCCATGTTAAATTCCCCTTGGCGCCAGAGTGCCCCATCCATGGCAAATTCCTTTACGTTAAGGTGCGGGACCGTCTCTCTAATGCTTAGTCCCACTGACGCTAAAGCGCCCCACTTATATATATATATATATATATATATATATATATATATATATATATATATATATATATATATATATATAACTGTAAATTATAGTGATTACCTATAGCTTGAATAGGTTGGTGTATGTGCATAGGAGTTATTTCATGATATTAAGAAAATAAGCATATGATCTATACATCTATACATAGATGCTTACATACTTGTTTACAGTTATTAATAGTAAATGTATTAGTAAAGATGTTGAAATGTCTTGGGTTTCAGGAAGATCTGAAAGGTGGTATGTTAGAATAATTATCTTAATTTCAATTATATATATTAAATCATGTGGGTTCTTCTACGATCATGTAACAGTCGGTATGTTATAACTGTTAAACATTTCATCTGTATCTATAAGTAGCGAATAATTTTCATGTTTTCTATTCTTATTAATTGTGGTTTTCTTATAAGGTTAGGTCAGAAGACTGACTTTGTGTTGTAGTTAGACATTTTTTTTTAAGAGGGAAAACATTTGGTTGGATTATTAAGAATTCCTTTGTTTAATTCGCATTAGTTCCAGAATAATATTATATTCCAATGTACACAGTTATTGACACTATATAATCGATATTAACATCTCTGCTCTTACATAATATATAAATACAACATAAACTAGCATACTGAATGACACAACAATAACACGAAAATTGAGAATGATTCCAATTAACACCATCGATGATAGTACGGATTATTTACCCATCGCGAGCATTTTTTTAAATGCGGATTATTTACCCATATCGAGCATGATGTTAACTATCATGACGCTTAGCAATAATTGCAGTCGAAGAACAGCGAGTAATATGTATTGTTTAAAAGACAGTAGGATTGCTACTGCCATATCAAGAAAATATAAATTAGAAAACGCAACCAATCTAGATGCGGCTAGTAATGCTAATATTTTAGATGAGCCAAAGTGTTATAGCGGTTATGCGATCAGGAGAGCTTTACTCATCTGTGGTAATGAGATTTGCATGTTCCTATTGCTGAGCGCAATATATTTGGTTTTCACTGAGATGTCACCTCGGCATTTCGCAATGTCAAGCATATCCTAATAATAAAACGTGATAATTCTGCTTTTTTACATGCATCATGCTAATGTAGCTGATGGACGTTTTGTGATTATATTAGATTATCATGATGGATTCCAAAGATCAACCTGTCTATCGCCAATGTGATGAGCTTAAACATTGCTTGGTCATTTTTCTAAGAAAAATGCATTTTGAACAAATGCGAGTCCATGTGAGGAAAGCTTGTCTCCAACCGAGGATACTGTATTTGTATTAAACAACAATATATATATATATATATGTGTGTGTATATATATATATGTGTGTGTATATATATATATATATATATATATATATATATATATATATATATATATATATATATATATATATATATATATATATATATATATATATATATATGTATATATATATGTATATATATATATATATATATATATATATATATATATATATATATATATATATATATATATATATATATATATATGTATATGTATATATATGTATATATATATATATATATATATATATATATATATATATATATATATATATATATATATATATATATATATATATATATATATATATATATATATGTATCTATATATATATATATATATATATATATATATATATATATATATATATATATATATATATATATATATATATATATATATATATATCTATATATATATATATATATATATATATATATATAGATATATATATATATATATATAGATATATATATATATATATATATATAGATATATATAGATATATATATATATATATATAGATATATATATCTATATATATAGATATATATAGATATATATATATATATATATATATATATATAGATATATATATATATATATATATATATATATATATATATAGATATATATATATATAGATATATATATATATATATATATATATATATATATATATATATATATATATATATATATATATATATATATATATATATATATATATATATATATATATATATATATATATATATATTACAGTGTCATAGTTCTGATTAGTATAAACATGAGCAGTTGCTTTAAGGGCACAAATGAAGGGTACAATTCAACACCTGTGTGTGGGAGACGGTCCTCTGACCGAAGAAATAGCTAAAACATATGGTAAAAGTAGTGTCACTGTCAGTTAGGTATCATGCACCAGTCGGCAGTGAGTGTGAAAAAATAGCTTATAATAAAAACAATACATTTTGTCCACATACTGTAAATCTGTACGCACTGTCGAGTTTTGTTATGTAATATATATCACATGCCACTGACACTCACTCGTAGTGTAAGTAATGCAAGGATATATATATTTTTAAACTTAGCGAAATTGAACATGAACTGTTTTTATCTTCATAAATTATTTCTAGTCAGTCAGTGATCCATATGGAGCGTACAATGCAATAGTAGTGTCTATTTTAACTTATATAAATACGTTTTACTTAAAATAGTTCATTCTTGAACATTAATAAGACAATAATATATGACTCTAAACATGGTAATTACTATACATGATATTAGACTATATCACACACACCCATCCGTTAGGTCAACTGGTACTGCCGATAGCCCTTATTTTACGCTGACATGATATAAAAATCGAGTCGTCTGTTTACCGCCACATGCTATAATCTCCAAGGTGTGCCGTCTGTATTAGAGAAATGTACCGATATTAAGAGGCAATGTAGATAACGCTTGACTACAGCTCGTAAATAACCATAATGAGTTATTGGAAAGATCCAACCAACACCAAACGCACAAAGAGCATGAGAAACACGGACTCGTCTCCAAGGGCAACCATTATGGAGAAATACTTGAAATATCGGCACCAGAAATGCCACGAAATAACTTTACAAATTTGGTGCTCAGTTCTTATTAGAAATTAGACCAATCACTAAGCTGTGACCACACACAAAGAGCAAAATTGTGCAAGTTATCATATCGGAACAGATAACTGCTTAAATAGGTGTGACTATTTGGTGATCACCTTGAAGTCTGCGTTGGAAAGACTGCATTATATGCATACATACATACATGCATACATACATACATACATACATACATACATACATACATACATACATACATACATACATACATACATACATACATACATACATACATATATACACACAGCAGCAGGAAGGGCGAACAGACCAAGTTTATTTCCAAACTTAGAACTTCCTACAGAAAAATAATTTGAGGAAACTTTTAATTTCAATTCCAAAGGCTGCTGCGGGTGGTTACTTTCGATACAACAGACCAGACATGACATAGGTGTGTATCGTTGACATCAGCGGCCAGGCAAATTTATTTTTTTTTAATATTTGGTCGAGACCAATCCGATATCGTGATCGAGGATCATGCAAATTTATCGTTATAAATCCATGCGGAGTTAACTGAGCACGACCAAATAGATTTTTAAACTTAGCAATATCCATGTCACCGTTACACCATGTTTGATGAATATTTCTTAGCGTGTGCGTGTCAACGCCGTTAAATACCGCTAAAATGTTACAATTATCCCTGATTACTTTTGGTATTTGTGTATATCGCTGAGTAACATAAATAACGTCTGTATTTTTATGACTACCATAATAGAATTATCCTAGTCGAACATTACAATTGGAAACCACATAGGTCACCATCCATTCCTGCTGTTGGACCGATCGAACAAAAAAAGATTAATATCGACATCTGACTTGTTTATGCGATATTTTTATCTTTAAGGTCATCATAAATCAATCTGGGATTTTTTATCAATAAATTCATCAACTGATGGCGGGCCTTTGTGTTTGATAAAATATTCTGGAGATCTCATTTTATAATAATATCATGATGATCGATAGTCTTTACCACCACAATCAGAACAAATCTCGGTTTGACCACGGAGTCCTCGCTGGCAAATTCTACAAGGTTTTGGTCCAATATAACCGTGTCGAATAATATTATTATGATACCAGCAATATTTGCCGCGACATTTTCTTCCACATGTTTCTGTTGATTTCATTGGTAGCCACGGACAATTGCTCATGTTATATATTAAGCAAATTATATTTAAATTTTAATTAGAAAGATATAAATATATTTGTATAGTATACAATGACGGAAAAAAAATAGTTGCTACAGGTGTATATATTATGATGATAAAATAATTGGGAAAAAAATATATCATCATTGTTTCGAGATTGATCCAGATTCAACCAGAGACACTTTGTTCGATCTAAATACCGAAGAAGATATTCAGGTGTTTTCTGCAAATAATTATCGAATGTTACGCGATTATTATTCAACATTTAACATTTCAACGCTAGATAAATGTGTTGTTGTTGATAGTAATAAATCAGCAATATAATTACTACAAGGTTCACACTTCGAATATTATCTTCGAGGATTAATAATCCAGAACTTGAGGAATTACACAGTTAGTAATGAAGTTTATTGAAGTTCAAGTTCAGTAACTTAAAAGGCGACAAGATATTATTACCCGACAAAAAAATATTTTCAAAATAAATCATTAATAATCATCATTGATATTTACTTTTTTCTGATGTTATTTTACCGTTACCAGTATTAGCAACGTGCCAAAAGCAACTTTGCTGACCAATAAACACATTGATGAAATAAAACACGCCCGAGGTAATCAGCCAGTGAGAAAATTATCTCGCAAATATAAAATTAGTATTTCAACAATCTACAAAATCTGAAAAGATATGACCGCATAAACATCTATAGATGTTAATGATATTAATGTTGTTGAAGTAAGACACAATAATGCTGCTGAAGTAAGACAGAATAATGCTGCTGAATCACCTACAGAAGTTAATGCATGCATGCATCCACACACACATGCATACATACATACGTACATACATACGTACATACATACAAACATACATACATACATACATACATACATACATACATACATACATACATACATACATACATTGGGTTCGAGTCTCGGATTCGGCCAATGTGGGTATGTGAGAAAGCTTGCCAGTACTTTCCCCTGAGTCGGTGGTTCTTTCCGTGTTTTTTCCCGGCTTCTTCACCCACCACGTGTACATGGCATATCTTTCTTCTTGGCAGCAGTGGTGGAACAGATGGTTACGAAATCGAAAATAATCGGGGTAGGTGGCTTTTAAATCCATGGGTAAATAGGCGTGTGGGGTTTGATTGGCATCTTCGTACGCAAGAGTCAGCCAAGGCGTTCCTGTTTGGCTAAGATTTGGACTTTGACAAAAAACATTTAAGGAGCGTTGAGAGTGATGGTTCGATGGACTTTACGTTGTTGAAACAAATTTTGAGTAATGTAAATGACACTGGCATTACAACGATGCCCCTTGCGTGTAAACCACATTTTAATTTCTTCTTCGTCTTCTCCTAACTTGCCGAAAATGACCAGATGGGTTTGACTGGGGTCAGACATGATCCCGTCGTCTTCGCCAGCACTGCCTTATACAAACACGATGGAATCGCCTTGACTTTCCCGCAAGAGGCTGAATGCCGATTGCTTCTCTGTGTAACACCACACGATTCTTTTAGGTGAACAATCGATCAAATGATGTTTTTGTTCGGTCAAACGTTTGACAAATTCGATTTTGCCTGAACCGCTGGGTCCGGCATGTTACAGGAATGGTGAAGATTCAAAGCCTCCCAACTGGTACGATTTAAGTGTTCGTCGATGACTTTGAAAGTGGAGGAGTAGGGAGCAGAATTAGCCATAGTGCAGGAAATGTCACTTTGGACACGTAGATAGATAGGCCAAGAGTTTTATTGCTTTTTTCAGGACACGTTTATTGATTTTTTAAATGGAACAACACGTACGACAAAAGTACATAAAAGCCAAATCTTTCTGCATAGTAATACAAAAACAGATAAAAACGATCAAAGTGGAATATAAACAAGTCACTGTACAACACAAATTTGTTAACCAAGGTGTCCTAGGGACAGTGTGTAATGTTCTTAAAGCTTCTACATTGGGTACAGTCAAACAGGTGACCTCCCGAAATGGTCTTTTGGGAATGTCCATGACAATCCTGTCCTGAAGAGGGTGGATGTCCTCTGTGACGGGTTCTTCTAGCACTGTCACTAACACAGGTTTCAAATTACTTTTTTCACTGGACGCTTGGGGGTGATAACTCTTGAGCATAATTGGCCACTCCTTTGGTCCAAACCTCGAAACCCCAATTTGCCCAGTCACGTACATCTGTCCAGTGAGAGTGTAAGTCACAAGCTACACATACATCGTCGCACACATCTTCATTACCTAACAGTTGACGATTCTTTCTTTCCCGTAGAGGTCGAGACGTATCCAGATGAAAACGCAAGGCTTTAACAAAATGACCACTGGAACAGTTTCCACTCGATCAGGCCTCTTATATTATTCTGTTACCAGTGGCTTAAACATCGTTGATGTAACGGATGCAGTTGTTTTTCGCACTTCAATTGCATTTTGACCAGCTCTAAGTAAATGCGTTCTCTCAACTCCACAGGCAAACCACAAATGTTCTCTTGTAAAATATTCATGATCATATCAGTGAGTATTATTTTATTTAAAATCTTTTCCTAGAGCGCAAGTAATGAACATAGTGAGTAATACCTAACCACTGCCATTCAGGGTAACGGTAAAGAATGTCAAACGGTCTATCGGAAGAACGAAGACTAGATCTAGAGACATCTGACGCGTTTGTTGACTTTTTTCATTTTCATATTGTGAATTTCTCGACACAACAGTTCTACAGTCACCAGTTGAGATTTTGCTCTGGCAAGTCCCTGCCAAACATCCTTGTAGATAGTCTCTTGCAATTCGCTTGGTAATCCTTGAATATTACATTTCAAATGGGGTTTAAATGCTTGTCTCATTGTTGTCCAACGTTTAAGCCGAAACGTTCTGCTCCCACTGGTGAAGTGATACACCGCGACTGAAGCACTTGACTTTGTCCCCTTCAACCAATTAGAAAAATCCGGATCTGACTAATTCTTCGCGGGATAGGTACTCCTAGATATTTAGACCATTTTCCTTGGAAGGTTTGGAATCAACTCTCAAGGCCGCAGTATGCAGGCAAATGCACAGGGAACGAATATTCATCTTTCACAGGCTAATTTCGATCAGAGTAGGGTAAAATCCTCAGGAGTTTACTCATTTTCAGATGACATTTTTACAGTGGTAGCTGCACGGTTTCCCATGGAGGATGACATTGACAATGAAAACCAGTATAGAGTCAACGATAACGAGTGGCATTGGTTTCGTAACCGTCAGGTTTGATACGCACAACATAACTTTCCATTGAAGGTATGGTATAAGTGATAGTAGTAGTTATAGCAAAGTTCGCATGATGTGAAAATGTATCACCGAGGCAACAACATACGGCATCGCTCTCATCGCAAGGCACATCATCGCACTCCACTTGAGCATCCCAAAACTTGAATGATGTCTTTTTAAAAGGAGCCATCTTTCTCGCATGGTCTTGGTAGCTACAATGAACTATCGGTCTTAGACGTTTTCCCTTTTTATATGCTGACCAATATCGACAGCCCGTATGGCAAATTGAAGCGATTGGGAAGACGCACTCACTTATGATACACGATTTAATACAGTTTATCGAAGGGTCGACATACAATTGGGTGTGTGGGTAAACGTACAATCTTGTATTGTTCGAAGATGGTAACTTTAAAGTTTCCATTCTGTCCGGACTGCAAGGCTTCTTTCAATACGCCAAAGTTCACCAATCGAATGTTGCAATAACTAAGAGTCAATCCTTTCACTTTACTCTCCGTGTGCACTTCTTGTTTTTTCCCGGTATTCGTAGCCGTAATTGTTAGGACCGCCACTAGCTAAACTTAGAATCTTGTTGTTGGGGTGTTCGTCTTTGTAGGCTTCTAAATGGTCTCCTTCGATGTCAGAGTGACATTGACTGAGGCGAATGATGTAGATGCAATTGTCTGTGTCAAATTACGGGACGCAATCTCCTAACAGTTATAAATTAGTGTTCCTAATCGACAATTTGGTGACAAAATGTGACATCGTTTCTTGGTAACAGGCAGGGCTGCCAAAGCGCGCTGACAAGCAGAGCAATGTACCACTTCTCGTCCTTTGTCCAGACAGGCTTGAGAGGCCAAAGATCCCTCACATTTCAATCCGCAATGTTTGTGCTGATCTTGATTGTTATAACCATAGTCATTTCTCACAGTAATAACCTTATACCAGGAATGAAGCGATACTGGTAATGGCATCAAAATGTTCATCGTGATGATAGACGGGAATATATTTTCCATTCTTAATATATTTGCCTCGACACAATTGAGGTCCGCGCACTTCTTGAGGATGCACTTTTTTTGTGTTGCCTAGAGTCAAGATGTCTTGCAATTTTCACATTTCAAGCATGTCACAGGGTATGTCTTTTGATAACTCCGCATGCTGTAACAGGAGTTTTGTGTCACTTTGTTGTTTGGCTCGGATCGATTTTCAAATGTTCGCCCAGGCTCTTTCCATTCTGGGGGCCTCGAGTGGCCGAGTGGTCTAAAGCGCTGTCCGTTACGGATCACTGCCATCTCACCTCTGTCTGCGTAGGTTCGAGTCTCGGATTCAGCCAATGTGGGTATGTGAGAAAGCTTGCCAGTAGCTTCTCGTGGGTCGGTGGTTCTTTCCGGGGTTTTCCCGGGTTCTTCCTCAACCATTAATACTGGCCGCCATGTATAGCCTATCGTGTGCTGAAAAATGGCGTTAAACCCTACAACAACAACAACAACAACAACTTTCCATTCTGCCGAAAACATACAAAACATGCTGAAAATATGTATGGTAGGGAACAGTATTAGGCCTTTACGTTTGTTCTTGCAGTCGATAAAAGCGAGTTTTAAGAGCACTCTTGAATGGGATCACTGTGTATTTGTGTCTGAGTTCCGTGGGCAATTCATTCCACGTGTCTGGACCCTGGTATGCAAAAGAACGATGTCCATATGATTTCGTTTTCATAGTGGGAATAATGAGTATACGATTGTAAGAAAAGGAGCCTAAGTATCTTCCTGTTGTATACACATGGTGAGGTCGGATAGGTATGTTCGACTGAGTCCGTCAGTCAAACGTAGCACAGAGGAAAATGTGTTTGATTCTGAATCGAATGGATAGCCAGTGTAGTGTACAGATCAGAGGGGATGTGTGCTCTGATCGTGGTACTCTAAGTATGATCAGAGCAGCTGTGTATTGACATTTTTGAAAGTTCTGGAGTATATATTGAGATGAACCATATATAATTGATTTATAACAATCCAGTCTTGAAAGTACTGATGAACACACAAGTGTTTTAGTGGCATTAACCGAAAGATATTTGCGAATGGAGTTGATGCGTCTCCACTCAAGATATGCATCACTGCATATGTTCATGACATGTTGGTGCAATGTGAGGGTACTGCCAAGAGAAACACTTAGCTTTTATACTAACTGTGTGAATTTAATAGCGGTGTTTCTGATATTTATTGTTTGATGGATAGGATGTGAATGAGAAAGTATTTGTGTTGTGATCAGAATGGCCTCAGTTGTCTTTTCATTTATATGCAGCTTGTTACATGTCATTCATGATTTCACATCATGAATAGACTGTCTGCACCATGAAAGGGTAGCATCAACTTCAGTTGGGGGGCTAGAATTTGATATTTTGATGCCATCAGCGTACAATTGGTGTGACACTGGATGATGATCTATGACACTTCAGAGCGGCTGAGTGTACAGAATGAAGCGAACAGGTCCAAGAACAGACCCGTGTGGAACACAAAAACATAGATGAACGTTGCTGGAATATATTCCATTTACAGACACAATGTGTGTCCTGTTGACCAAGTATGACTTGCACCACACTAAAGCTGTATAATAAATGTCAAATACATCCTGGATACGGTGAATTAATAGATCAATGTATATGAAGCAGACAAATCAAGGAGGGCGAGGACTGTAACCTTTCTGCTATCCAAAGCAGATAGAATGTCTTTAGCTACTTTTAGAAGAGTAGGTTCAGCACTGTGGCAAGGGCGATATGTAGATTGCACATTGCTAAAATGACTATTTGAATTCAGATGAGATACTAGCTGGGATAGAACAACCTTTTCAAAGATTTGTTATCTGAATGGGAGAGTATAAACTGGGCGGTAGTTCTTTAAATCGTTATGGTATAGTGTTGGTTTTTCAGCAGAGGCTTTACAATGGCAATTTTGAAAAATGATGGGAATTCCCCGGATGAGAGAGAGGTATTAATAATACCAGTTAGTGAAAGCAATACTGGATCTAAGCACTCAAGCTGCATTGATATTTTAATTGGATCATGTTCACATGACGTTGGTGCACTCTTCATCAGGATTGTACGTACGAAATCTATAGAGACAGGTTCAAATGCTGCTAAAGGTTGCTGCTCCAATTCTGTATCCCAACTTTATGGTGACGACGAGTCAAATGAAATTGTCTTTTCAAGCTTATCTCTAATGGTTTGTAATTTATCACGGAAGAAATCAAACAGGTCGGGAAGGTCGAATGCAGGGAAGTTAGTTGGAAGCGGTGTACCTTTGTTCCAAAGGCTATCTCATATCAGATGCTCACCACTTTACGAGTCAGTCAAAAAAAAAGAATTCGAAAAAATATGCAACGGAAGGTTTAGTAGACAACTAAGAGCCTCAGATCCGATAGGCCAAGACGACGAAAAAGGTATTATTTCCGCTCGCCAAATGAACTGTCACACAACAGTTGTTTTGCAATTTCCTCATTTCATTGGTTTGATACGATATTTGTTTATCGAACGGAGACACACACTGTAAGATACAGGTCATTGCTGAGGTCCTTGCAACTGCAGACATGCAATTGACAAGGCATAAACATGTGCCTTCTTTAACTGGTAAAAGTAATGGTAATAAATATACTTACTTTTATGCATCTTAACATTCCTCAAAATATACCTTCTTAATAAAACTTGTAAACCTGACACACAACAAAATTGTATTATAATCTCGAGTACATTTCCAGCTGAAATTACATTCTCCTAGTTGCACTGAATTAACCCAATAAATAAAGTCCATCATAAGCAGAAAAGCATAATTGAGTTGGATCAAAATAAAAGCAAAATCCATCCAATAAAGAGCAACTTGAAAAGTTTTTGCATTGCGTATTAATTCGACATATGACTACAAATAGCAAGTTAAAATAGACCTAAACATGGTCTTTTTTAAACTAATGTCGAGCTCGCGACAATGTTCAGTGGTTGCTGAGAGGTACTATGTGTGCATTGATACTGTTAATGTGCACTGATGAATCTACGTTTCTGTATTTATTTTGAAATACAGCATCAATTTAATTACTTTGTTTCTTGTAGTGTATTCACTTATTATTAATTCTTAGATATGAAATCGGGATGAGTATGTAATAAAAAGATAACTGCATTAGTATTGGATAATACGAGCTCTTCTTTTCTTCGGACTAATGCCCAACGGTATTGCAGTATTACTCAGAAAAAAACTAGTTTATATTTTCCGATACAAATGCAGGAACGTATAATATTTACTGAATTGAAAGATATATGCATGTTGTATTGTGTTTAATGCAATAATTTATTTCCTTTTGTGAGTATCCGAGAGAATCATTAGTCGCAACGGATATGAATGTGGTGCATTCCTATGTTGGCAAAAATTTGACACACTTATGATAAACGCTGCAAAAATATTTACGGAATCTACTTGGATCTGAAATATAAAACCAAACAATAAGATCTCAAAAATACTTCCTCAAGAACAATAAACAATGCACGAAATAAAAAGTAACATCCAATCATTGTTATGTTGAAAACAAGGACTCATATCTACACTGATATATTATGTTTTGCTGGTGTTTTCTTCCATAGTGTAGATCTGTCATAATGGAGTTAAATAATTTCTACCAACTGCAATGACTTCAAATCGAATGAGGCTTTTATTAAAGTGAAGAGACAGATGACAAAACTTGACAAACTGAGAAATGACAAATGTGTCTTCAAAATAAACAAAAAATGCTAATTCATTATCAGAAAAATAAGATAAAAGATATTTACCTTCTAGTCCAACAGGCTATTTACAATTTGTATAGTTGGTTAGGTGAACACTGTAAATTAATCCCTAAGAAAATGTACACATACGCTTACGACGAACCAGGTCACGTGTAGGTTAGTTGGTGTAAGTTCAGTTTCAGTTGCAGTGCTTTTATCCAGCCCGAAATATGTTTCTCTCTCAGACCTCAGATTTCTTAGCTATGAAATTGTGCATCATGTTAAATTTCTTGCATTACAAATGACTAGTCCATGAAAATTCGTTTTTGATCGAATCGATAACATAGAGTCAACAAGTATTGTTTATGTATGCGTAGTAGTGCACCATTGTAGGATCATTATTTCATATTGCAATACTTTTGGTATATGAAATTGCTTTATATAAACACTTAAAAATCCGTGTTATTTTTACTGTATTTGGTATACAAATCTATAGATCACTAACATATATATCATACATAATGATCATCCGAGGAAGAAAATTATAACGTATGAGTGTGACCTGGAACGAAATGAAAAACCTTTGTAAACCTTTGTAAATTTTAGCTCGCGTGTATAAACACAGAAAGACTGTAATCTTGAAAAGAATTACACAAAGGCTGCGAGAATTTAAACAATAAAGTGCAATTTGCTAATTGCACAAGAAAAGTAAATTACGTAAAACTATTAAAGGAATACATCACCATAAGTATCCGTATGATCGATATTACAATAAGGGGTATTTCAAAATGCGGTTATGATATGCTTAATATGTAGAGCATTGCTAAATGTTCTCACTTTGTATTCAGGAATCTCTTAGTTCCGTTATTTATACCGGTGTTGATTATCAGAGACAGGTGATTTACTAAAAGCATTAAAGGTTCTTTCACTTCATTCAGGGTTACCCCGCCTCCTTTGAAATAACTTTTCTCTGTGATTGGAGCTTTAAAATTAAATTGAAATAATAATTTTGAGAAAGACATCAACAAGATCATTCGTCTATAGCGAAGACCCTGATTTATAACTGAAATTGCTTGCTTTCGGTGAATTCAGTATCTTTAAAATAGAAATCCAATCTGAAACATACTTCGCTTGATATTTAATTTACGAATATATTTTGCAAGCTGACACAACATTGAGAGTTCTGGTTGTCGCATTTTTACCTCATGTATATTACTTTATTGGTCATGATCAAACATATTTGCAAACGTTTGAGTTTCATGTTTATGTTAGGTATACAATGACGTTCCTATTATCCTGCAAGAGATGTCTTGCACGGCTGTTGTGGGAAGGGAACCATAATGTCTGTCTGAGACTATATATCAATTTAATTGCAAACCTCATGTGAGGAATCAACTTCGTTTCATAAGTGGAATTATTGGTTATTTTGCTTAATACTACCCGGATCTGAACTTCGTGCAAACCTTTCGGGAATGAGTATATTTCATATTCAGAATTAGGGTTTCCGTCAGTGGTGACAATGGCCTTGAGGAAGATAGTGGTTATCCCGTGGTAACGGATCAAAGCTTCAGGTCCAGCTGGTCTGCAGGGGACAAGAGGTTATACAGCTCCCTAATTAGACAGTGTGGGGCGGACAATTTGTGTTGCCTGCTTGACCATTCGGCAGAGCGGAGGGTCTAAAATTACCTTGTGGTTATGAATTGGACGCCACATGATATATGTCTCAGTTTATATTAAATCAGTTATCACTATCTGAGTGAAAACATAGCATTGTTTATGTGAAACTAGTCATCACTATTTGAGTGAAACATTAGTAGTATATATAAATGGGGGTTATACCTCACATTTATCCCTGCGTGATAAAGAGTGTTCGAGATTTCTCCCAAGGATCTATATACTACTAGGTTATGGAGTTTCTGGCTCACTACATGGTAAGTATGTTTCCTTGTCTGAGTTTTATTTTCAAGCGATCACGCCCGTGTGCGAGTGTGTAATTGGTCGAGTAACGCTTATCATCAAAGGGATATAATCCTTGTTTGTTGATGAGCATGGTGGATATGTGATGTTGTGATCGTAAAGATCGCATGGATTAGTGGCTTAAATGTCCTTGTATTGACTGTCTGTAGTGATCTACAGTGGCGATGTGACCAAAGACAGAGTTTTTACGCCTTTGTCTTTTTTTTTTTTGATAATATCATCCTCGAGCATATGGCAGTACATTTTGGACTGAAGTTATATGAATGAGGTGATTGGTATCCCATACGTTTCATCTGTGAACTTTCCAAGTTCCTTTTCAATGTATTTTCTCAATAGAATGGACTTGTTTCAGGATCATAGCTAAGATCAAAGAGGTCTCGATGTTGATAAGGATCCGCGTGATTTTCATTGCTGATCGAATGTGTATCGGTCATGAGCAGCGTGGCTTTGTCTCCGTATTGTCGCTTAATGAAGCCGTAAGGAAACTCAAGCATGAGCATTTTCGACAGTTTGAGGACGGCTGCGCCGACGTAGATGGGTTTATTAAGCTTGAGATGTGTTTTTCTGGATTCGATCGCAACTAATTCGTCGTCAAAGTTATGATGCCCATGAAGGCATCGATGGCCAAGAGCATATATCTTCGTCGTTGGTTCTGGACGATTTCGATTTTCTTTCTGTGTCTGATGCTTTCCTTTTTCTTTCTGAAGACGCTATTGTTCATGAATTTGAAGAAACTTTTACAGTAGTTAGTGGTTGCTTTGGCTTTTTTCCTCGTGTTGAAGTTGACGTAGATTTTCGTCCATGGATATTGTGTAGACTTGAGTGCAGGATGAATTGTCAAGAACGAGTCCATGTTGGAGAGCTTGTTCGAACAGTCGATACTGTATCTATTAGCTTATTTTGTTGTTGAGATTGGGTACTAGTTTGTCACTTTGGTATCTCCGAGTTTGAATTGGCTTTTTTGCTCACGTTGTTATGAAGAAAGCATGGAGCCGGTGACGAGGAGTTGTTCAGCGCCGAAGAGATAACTGTTATGAGCGACGTGGAGATGGGAAGGATAAAGGAGATCGATTTCGATGGAATAGCCATTTCCAATATTATATCCCGCTTGTCTTTCCTCGAGTGACTGTTCTCCAGTGATCTAATGAAGATCTCCCATTTGAAGGGTTTGTGACATGGCCCAAATATAGAAATTGTTGGCGTAGATGTACGTGGATGGTTTTGTGGGATCGTAGTTTTTCCTGTATGTGTTGATGTCAACAGCGCGTTTGTGGCTGATGCCGGATGTTCCACCGCGAATCATTTATTCGGTGAACATGAACATGTCCGGATCGGTCAAGAGTTGAATCTGAACTTGACTCATCTTGATGAGGGCATCACAAGAGAAGCGAGAAGAGAAGAAAAGTCAGAGCACAATGACTTGGTAATGATTCCAGTTCGTACGACTGAAATTTTCGAGAACATCCTTGAGCATGAGTACATCAGTAGGCAAGAAAAGGTCGTGATAATCTTCAACATTTTGACAACCGATGTCACCCATATCTTGCTCGTGTATTTGTATTCCTCATCGGTGATGTCGGAGAGATGTAAATGACAATATAAGGCGTCATTGGATGGTAACGAGGTTTCATCGAATCACAACCAAGCTTCGATGTATATGTAATGATAAACATCTTTTCGCTTGAGTAGATTTACATGGGGTCCAAATTCATTTTCTAGTTGTGAGAATGTAAGAGAGTTATTACAGTTACGACGCCATAAACTGGCACGAATCGATGAATCGAAAAGGTCCCATCGAGAACAACATGTACTTCTCAAAAGTGTAGGGCATGCATTTGATGGGGCAGTAACCTACCTATGCCAGAAGCGTCTTTATACGTGGTTGAATGAGCGCTGAGATGATAAAATGTCCATCGTATACTCGCAGATTATACGCTATTACCGGTTGAAAGTGGATCTTTGAAACGTAGATTACAATCAACATGAGCAGCTCATAGATAGTGACTGGTGATATGGCAATGGTCTTTACCGTTTAATCATGTCGCTCAAAGTACTCTTCTCATATATGGCGTTGCTGAGGTGATTTGTGTTGACGCATTTGTGACGGTGTGAGTGGAATGACCGACGTTGGGTTTTTCCGTATAGCGTTGATGGGTTTCCATTCAGCTACGAGTTGCTCAAAGAACCAGATGATGCAATCCTCACCGAGTTGTAGTCGATACGGCGAAAACAAATGTTCATCTACGGAGCAGTAAATATTTTAGCATATCGAGCACTTTACATGCATTTTATCCACTAGAATGAAAGAATGGACTGGATCAGGAGAGACTCCTTATACTTTTTCGTGGATCACTACTGAGACAAAGACGATATAAAACACATGCATATATTGTTTGTAGTGGTTTTCGAACTGTAGTGTTTCCGTGTCTGGCATCTCAATGGTTTGTAGTTCTTGATAATTTCCATACGTGACGTGCTCATGTAGTCGCTGCGGCTGAGGAAAGCATTGCATGCATCGATGCCAGAAATATCATTGATTTTTTTATGTTGCGTGTACTGTGATCGACATAACCGTCTGAAGTCTTGATGTACATGAAACAGATTTGGCAATACAGTATACTGATGCTGCGTTGTGAGGCTGGTTTGGAGAGCGGCAGTGGATAGAGGACGAACTGTTTGCCACTACCTTTCTTGTTATATAGTCCATCGTTAAGCGTTTCTAGTTTGTGTACGTCTTTGTCTACTGAAGGAAAGGTGATGCCTGTGAAATGGATGGTATCAAAATACGACTTATATTTTGAGACGCGATTGACATTGGACTTTGCAAGATGTATCGTGGAAAGGATAACCCACAGAGGACAGTAGTCATCGTTGGCTTGACATTCATGCATACTTTGGTGACTATGAATTGCTTGGGAAGAGGTGCTTACTTTCTTCCGCGCAAATGTGTGAATGTTGAAGTTTGAAACGAGACAGAATTGACTCTGGCGAAGATCCATGCCGATCCCGATTCTTGATAAGCTTCGATATGATGCTTGATAAATGACCAGGCGATTTCGATGATATGAATGAAATGGTCACTACGGTACACGATCAGCAATTTTGCTGTGATTCACATGTTGATTCTCTTATATTTCTTCACAAAATGACCATCAAGAGCTACTCCGAGTTTCATAGCAGTGTGTGCGCGCTAATCTGCATCAACAGAAGATTTTAGAATGTGCTGCTAAAGTTCTTTGAAAACTCCTACCTCACTTACATCAAGTATTCCACGATTAATTGTACAGCGCTAACTGCATATCCACCTGATCCAGGCATCATATATTTTCAGGTTTTTACAATGGATGAATTAATATCATTCTTATCAAAGACATGATATAGTCAATATGGCGGAAATGGTCTTAGTAGCGATTGAACTTTGCCAGTTGCTGTTTGATGATACGTATAATTAGGATGCGTCGTATGCTGACTTGTTAATCACTAGCTAAAACATACCATGGGAGTTGATGTCGATATCAACCAGATGAGAAACGCCAGTAAATCAACGCCGGAAACTGATCATGAACGATGCAATCACGATGAGGTGAAACATTTTCACATTTCCATGGGGAGCATGCGTGATCAGCAGCTCAGAGTGGTCATCGATATGTATTTTGCCGTGTTCAAATTTTACAACGAGCGAGAATCGGCAAAGCTGATCAAAATGATCGATGGCAATGAATCGGTGAAGCTGAACAAAATGATTGTGTACGTGATCGTGAAAGAATGACTGTTTGGTCCAAAGGAAGACAATGACGCGCACAAAAAAGACCACGCCAGCATGGACAAAGTCGTGGCTGGAAAACAATTTCGTGGCAATAGAGCACTGCGCAATGCTATTGACAAACGAGCATTTCTCAGCACGTCGGTTTGGAGTAGCAGGACGTAAACACGATTATGATGGAAGTAATAGCGCTCAGCCAATTATCTGGCGGAGGTGCTTTTGACGACGAGGTACCAGCTGAGAAAAAAGAAACCTCCAGTACGTGCTCTCATGTTGGAACTTCCTAAGACCCATGGAAGTCTTATGGTACATTTTCTTGTACGGAGACCATAGAAAGGTGGATCCCAATGTGACCGCGACCGCTTAACAATAACCAATACCTGAAGAGTATTAAGCGGGAAGAACTTTTGAGTATGCTGACCAATGTTCTTAAGGGCGGTTACTCCATCGTCAAGGGACATTTTGCTCATACTCATGTGGCCTCTCAGGATGTGCTTGAGAAAATGAACCTTTCCAAATATGAATCACTCATGGATACGGTTCACCAGAGTGTTTCTCGAGAACTAATAGCTTACGAAATAGTAAACTGAAACTAACTTTTTTATCATCTTTACATATATGACCGCGGAGGCAAATATACTATAACGTTTCAAGTAACAGTGGTGGCAAATTCTTATGAATAGTTACAGTATATTAACCTGCATGCAGCTCTTGACTTGATAGCGGATCTTGCTACAATAAACCAGATGACATGAATAAAAGGGAATCTGGCGTTTAGGATGCCGAATAATTGTGGCCTCATCAACGAGTTCGACCATAAAACCATCAAGGTGGATCCAATGAATATGAAAATCTTCAAAGATTACCCACCACACTTTGAAACGGTCATCAAGAGAATACCCGACACGGGAACATAAGACGATGAAGCCTATCATATACTTTAACCACATCAACGAAAATGTGTCGACGGAGCAACGTATCGAGCTCGAATCGTATTACCGCTATTACCACCGAATTGTATATGTGTACTAGCACCCTTACCGACGATACAAGAGTATTATAAGAGTGATTTCGGGGGTACCGCTCGCCCTGACTAACTCTGGTGTGATCTCAACGGCAGAGCTAGCCAATCCAATGATGCTAATATTGTCTGGAGAGGGGATGGCATTCCAAGCGATGATGAAACACGTCAAACCTAACCTGGAGTCCAAAAACGAAATAGCGCCAAGCAAGCTATGCCGTCGTACCAGATTATGTTTAACAAGATCCTATCTTATCTGCGCTAGGCTTCCTTTGAAGTGCAACTGCTCATCTGTGACATGAGAACCCTCCACAATCGCATCGTGGACCAGGTGGGCAACCAATTGACG
The DNA here is from genome assembly GCA_028554795.2 of Sinohyriopsis cumingii. NCBI lineage: Eukaryota > Metazoa > Mollusca > Bivalvia > Unionida > Unionidae > Sinohyriopsis > Sinohyriopsis cumingii. The sequence goes on from CM068831.1 coordinate 51,955,106, forward strand.
TCGCTGATCCGATTCGAAATGTACTATGACAACAAAATGTCATCAGCTCATATGTATCTAAGCAAAATGTGTGGCAGCTCTGCAGTTGAGTACGATGTCTTTATCACCGACCTGATCCTGAATAATCCAGAAGCGTTCCATTACGCCATCGTAACGGTATTACGAAAGAGCGTCCCTGTGACTTTTGATCTAGCACTGACGAAAATACAGGGAGCAACACGCAAGCAGGAACAGCATCGTGAAGATCTTTTGCGACGAGGATCTGATCAGGCAGCACTGGATGAGACGTACGAGGGAAACAACTCTTAAAAAGCTGTTAAAGTTTTCTTAGCTATAAACATGGAAATAACATGGCTGACGGAGTTGTCGATCACACCTGATATCTCACTTAACCAATTGTGGTAAATCGACAAGATCTGAAGGATTTCATCGCGAACGCATTCCATCTATATATACAACCGCGTGGCTCTTGCACTCACCAAGTTGCTGGTCAAATGAGTTTGTGTATGTGTTGTAGCAAAATAATTTTAGAGAGAGGATAACTGATATGATATGAAATATCGATAAGTGTAAAGAGATATCTATCCATATATAGAACTCGTGACAAATTTTGACACAAGCTTGATAATATTTACCCATAAAGGAATAACGCGATTAGATAAATACGCAGAGAGATTTATCCATCTACAGAAAGTGTGACAAATTTTGACTCAAGCTTGATAATATTCACCCATAATTTCGTATTCAGCTGGGAATGCGCCACAAATAAAAGCTTTAATATGTGCTATACATTTTGTTTTATTTCAAAGTTACATCTGACATATCAACTTATAGATGTGGGGTAAAGACACATAAAGATAAAAACAAAATAAAATAAAATTCTCAAGCAAGTATGACTAATCGTAGGTAAAGAAACACAGGTGTGGTGTGAATCGTATAGAAAATAAAGAAACATTTACTGCTACAAAGTTCATTATATACTCATTTTTGGGTGGGGGTCTTGTCTACTTTGTCTAAAGAGCTAAACAAATAATTATGAAACCAACAATAAAAATGAACATAAACACAGGATTGAAGAAATACTCGAATACGGATGAAATGAAATAGCTAACATTTGATGTATTTGTCCCTTGCTTTGTCGCCCTTGGAAGAGTAACAGCGTAAGTTATATATTGCCTTCAAACAAAACATAGTTTCAAATGTTAGAACACACTCCTACAGTGACAGCTAAACTTATCTAGTGATCTGTTTAAATAATCTTCGTAAAGAATGTATTATATATATATATATATATATATATATATATATATATATATATATATATATATATATATATATATATATATATATATATATATATATATATATATATATCTGTCTGTGTGTGTGTGAAAAATGTTCAATTTTAATGTTCTTTTTACAAAGAAAAAAATTCAGTATATTATCGAAATAATCCCGCCTTGCTCAATACAACTTGTTACGGGATTATTTTATTTTTTTTTTGGGGGGGGATGAGAAGGATCAAACAAAGTGCAGACATGTAGCAGATTCTAAAAAACTGTCACTGAACCGACCCTATTTTTGCACTCCATAAGAAGTGCATAGAGTAATTTTTATGAAGAACAAACAATTAAAACTCAGTTTCGGATACATGTATAGCATCAATAAGTTAACTATAAAATCGGTCTGACTAGAGAATGTGTAAGCAGATTATAACAATCGGTGCAACTGGCTCTAAAATGTATTCATAAGATATATCTTTGTAAATTCATTCCTTATATAGTTCTGATACGTATTGTAAAATTCAGAGATCAATATAAAGAAGTGCTTTACGAATGACGTAAGGAATATTCTTTAGATAGTTTCTGACAATGGGTCATGTTCGTGGTCAATTCAAAACAGCTAGGTATTAAAATGATCTCACATATAAAAATGTATACAACCTTTTGTCCTTGAATTTGGAAAGATAATTAAAATACAACTGTAAACATTCTCGTGTCGGATACAGTGAGAAATTTGCTTTTCAATCTTTTGTTACATGTAGCTAGCCAATATTTTATATAAGATCATATGAACCTTTCTTTTCATAGTATTGCTGATCATGCGTTAATTGTTATGTGGGTTTCATTAGCTTCATGCACGTCGGTTTCCTCAATCCGATATGTTTCTTTAGGACTGGAAAAAACACTGGTAAGGGTTATATAAGCTTGATGAGTTCCTGTAACGTCGATTTCCTCGTTGTCTCTCTGTTCAATAGAACATGGAAAATCGTTTATTGGGATTATATAGCATCGGATGTGACACTATTATCCATTTCTAAAGAATTAGCATTATTGTAGTCTCCTAGTCCAGTAGTATTTCCAATTTTATCAGAATTTTCATCTATTATATTGTCCCTCGCATAATTATATACCGACAGGGAAGTTGAAGAAAACAAAATGTACAAATGCATGTCAAACATGAATCATTTTAAACTATGCAAGAAACAACAATGACCAGCAAATCACTTTTGTTGCTTATGGGTTGAATAATACCCGACAGGTCATGTAAAAGAAAGATTGTAATCAATCGTCAGTCAGGTATTTTAATAAGCTTACTTAAGTAATGAGCGTAGTGCCCTTTAGTGGACCATTTTCAAAATTGAAAGTACCACGAAAATGTACAAAATATGACGCTCGATGTAATTCTGTCTCATGGCGAAATTACATTGGATTGAAACAGACTAAACATTTTCAGACTTTATTAAACCTTTTCTTACTTGACTGCCTTTTGCATTAATATCATTTCTGCGTTTTTTACTTGCACATTTAAGAAACAAAGGTTCATTGAAGGTCTGTGTTAAGACTATAAAAAGAAATAATAAAAATTATCACAATGGACAATGGATTGACGGACGAACAAATCATTATGTCCAGGACATTCTCGATTTTATTATATCTAGACAATGAAAATAACATGAAATAGATAATGCAAAATTAAAATTACTATAATGTGATAATTAAATAAAGCTTTCCAAAAAAGCATTTTACTCATTATATATATATATATATATATATATATATATATATATATATATATATATATATATATATATATATATATATATATATATATATATATATATATATATATATATATATATATATATATATATATATATATATAGTTTAATAACGATATGAGTTTTAGTTTCATAAATACAAAAACGTGATTATACGTATTGCCATCTACCTATCTATTCATATATCGATATATCCACCGTCTTTTCCTTTCTCCCTTTCTTCAGTTGCCTTCTGCCCGTATGTAAACCTGTGCTTCTGTTTTTCTTGTGGCCTTATGGTTTTAATTAGGTCATAATGAAGATAGTTAATCCTAAGTATAGACAGAGAAATATTACAGAAACTTTCAGTTAAATTTTTGAAAGTACTTACAGAATGGTAAAATTGTGTATGGCATACTGCCCAAAGCACAGCAATTATATACGTTGCCACAATTTTCTATAGCTGCTTCACCCACAGTTTTCTATAGGTGCTTGACATTGTAACTTACTAAATGTATCCATCATTGCTAAATCTATGTATGTCACTGTTGGAGAATCTGCATGTATGAGACTTGTATGATTCGGATATATGCCGTTTATTTTCCAAGAATATATTAGAGACTCAGATGCACAAGAGTTGGTACACATTACTGCAAAGGACTGATAAAGAACTGGCTTTACCATTTCCCTTATTTGAGGCGCGTCTGGAATGTGCATAAACAATATATCACTATAATGTGAACCAATTTGGAAATATTCTGAATATTCAATCATTTATAAAAAAAAACTAGCATTTTATAACATCGTATAAAATATTCGGTAATTAATAATGCTACAATTATATTTACAGCTTCAAAAGAATCCCTCTCTTTTATTACTCATGGAAGATAATATATCGATAGACAATATGATTTAAAGACTCGAAATACCCTAATATTTCCAGAACGTCAACAAGTTGTTCCATTTTCAAGTGAACTTACTGTTGTAAATATATAAGGAATCAAAATTTTGCTGATAATGAAATGAACAATTTGTTAGAAGATTATGTAATTATTAGGTTTTTAAACACTAAGTGATCTGTATTTCATTCTGCAATATATATATATATATATATATATATATATATATATATATATATATATATATATATATATATATATATATATATATACATATATATATACATACATATATATATACATATATATATACATATATATATATACATACATATATATATATATATATACATATATATATATATACATACATATATATACATACATATATATATATATATATATATATATATATATATATATATATATATATATATATATATATATACACACCCATCAAGGTAATGGAGTTAGCGTTGCACTTATACATAGGTTTTAGTTTAGTTATAAATAGCATTTTAATAATTGTTTTATTACTTGTATCTTTTTTCCGATTATATTTACACGGAACATCATTACTTAATTCGTTATTTTATTACAATGCAGTTATTTATGCACCTTATCTTAGAAACAAGTTGAATTTTATGAAATAAGCATTCATTATTAATTGACAAATCAATCGCAACTTGTCTTTTTAATATATTAATTAATAATTTGGCCAAAGTGATTTACTTTCATTCGATGCAGAAAGTATTGCGGCCTTGCATAATATATAAATTAGTCTGCATTGCATATATTTCACTTCTATTTATTTCAGTAGTCTGTGGATATATTGGCATAATTTATATTGTTCTCTTGATACTCACCTATCACAGTCAAATTCTTGTTAATAGTTTCAACGTTCTGTCTTCGTTTGAGAAGTAAGGTGTAATTTCCATTGTGTTTTGCTGAGATGTTGATAAAAGCTAACATAATAGTCAAATGTTCATTCTCCTGCAAAAGTACACATCTCACTGATAGAGCATCTCTACTTGTACACCGGTCGTTTATGCTTGAAATAATTATATTTCCATTCGTGTCCTTGATTCGAACGGAGATTCCATCAGAAGTAGAATGAGTATTCTCAAATTTCGACTCAAACGTTGCATTGCATCCAGTAAATGCAGAGTCTACTCTTTCTATTAAAAATAATTGAAAACTTATCAGAAAACAATGAACGTATTTTCAAATGAAATTGCAAATACAAAGCAAACACCGAAATTCGAAATTCACTGTGCCAATCAAAGCAACGTAAATAATTATATCGTCTACTACAAACTGACATTTATACGGTGGACATTACTAAAACTTGTCTGGCTTTTGTCTGAAGTATTCGATTGTAATAATGTATGCATGTGTGCATGTATGTATGTATGTCTCCATGAATGTATGTATGTATGTATGTATGTATGTATGTATGTATGTATGTATGTATGTATGTATGTATGTATGTATGTATGATGTATGTATGTATGTATGTATGTATGTATGTATGTATGTATGTATGTATGTATGTATGTATGTATGTATGTATGTATGCATGCATGCATGCATGTTTGTATGTATGCCTACTTACTATTACAAAAAACGAAGCAGGTAAAGCAATGTATCGATGGATAGATAGATAGATAGATAGATAGATAGATAGATAGATAGATAGATAGATAGATAGATAGATAGATAGATAGATATATAGGTAGATAGATAGATAGATATATAAAATTAACAAAGTATCATTGGTATACACACACACACACACACACACACACACACATATATATATATATATATATATATATATATATACATATATATATATATATATATATATATATATATATATATATATATATATATATATATATATATATATATATATATATATATATATATATATATATATATATATATATATATTATATAATTAGAGTTCTGCATTAAACCTATTCAATTAGATTACATGAAGGAGATAATATTGCATCGTTGATAGGGCATTCAAGACCTGTTTCAAATAAACTTTTATTTATGATACCTAAAAATATTATTTTGCTTTCTCATAATTGTTTAGAATTGTGTAATCGTTTGATTGCAGCACTGAGTCTATAAAAGCCATTATCAATATTGTATTGAATTTATTGCTTGCAAGCAGATGTACAAAATATGACATATATATATAATATGTCATACATAATTCACTACATTAACGTCATATTTGTTTGCATTGTACTGACTGCTTTGAGAATTAGGCTTATGTGTTACCAAATGACTCATGCTAGAGCTAAACGAGAGAGAGAGAGAGAGAGAGAGAGAGAAAGAGACATACATACATACAGACAGACATACAGAGCCATATTGAGACAGACAGAGACAGAGACAGAGAGAGAGAGACAGACAGAGAGACATACAGGGATAAACTACTTTTGCATGGCTTTATGATATGGACATCAATGTATCGTGTGAACAAGCCATTTAAATTTGTTTTGTATGCAGTCACATTTAAAATCAGTGTACTTAAAAAAGATAGAAGTTCTTTAACGGAAGCCTTTATCTCCGTGAAACAATAGCTTTGATTAGCGAACAAGAACAAGAAAACAAGCGCGTCCTTACGTATAATAACTGGTTATGATTTTTATAAAGACAACCACACAAAAATATATATGTGTACCCTCTTATATAATACTTGTATTCAAATTGTCATATACATATAAAATTATCATATGATTATTGGAATCTGTATATTGCACTATATTTCGTTCTATAAGTAATAGAACCAAGTAAAATCAACAAGTGTTGTACATGTGAGTAAATAATATATTTCCCTGGAAAACAAAGTAAAACTTTAAAAGAAACTCAGTATTGTTAATTAAATCCTAGATAAACCAAAATGTTATATCCCATGTCTAAACAAATATTAAATTTTCCGAATTAATTTTTATTTTGGAATATGTCGATGTATCCATAGTCTTTAATATGTTAATTTACCATGAGTCGTGATGAATCACGATGATACAATCCCCAATGTCTTTGGATGAGTTCTCAATAATCCCAAAAAAATTATTTTAATCTAAGAGCCGATGAACACTTTGCATTCAATTGCATAATTTAAATAAATGATTCCTCTTAAATGATACTTGAAAACAGGTAACAATGATTATAAAGAGTGAACTTAAAAAAGTAAATACTTAAATATTTTCTTTACCTCGACTCATAGAGAAACCTAAAATAATAATAAGACCATGATCTGGTCAACAGTTATCTCGCAGAACATTGTAAGACTTTGTAAATTGATCTAGACTTTTAAACTCAAATATCAGCAAACACCGTCGTTATACCTTAAGAATGTAACAAAACTTATCTAACCACTGAAAACTGTCCATTAGCTGAACATTCAACAAACTAATATGGATAAATGTTAAGCCCGCATTCACACCCGCACCCATATATAAATATATATATATATAGAGAAATCGGGCATTTTCCTGGGCAGTAACTGACGCAATACAATATATATATATATATATATATATATATATATATATATATATATATATATATATATATATATATATATATATATATATATATATATATATATATATATATATATATATATATTGTATTGCGTCAGTTACTGCCCAGGAAAATGCCCGATTTCTCTATGGAAAACTCTTTCCTTTGTATTAGATCACTTTCAGAAGAACCGTTATCCTGTATAATACGTATATACCTTGTTATCAGATCTTTGCGGTGTGTATATAATAGAAATTGTGACGAGTTTCGTTTAAGCGAAATTGTCAACTCAGGCCGTTAAGTTTGTATTTTTGGTGGAATGGACGATAATATTAATCTTGAAAATGTTTTATTCAGATGACTATAAGATATTTGTTTGCTTATTGCAGAGCAATGTGTTAGAAAATTATATAATTATGGTGTAAATAAAAGCCAACTATGATACAGTAAATAAATTGTTAATATATGATAAAAAATGTTTTATCAAGAACTATAATTATGCAGAAGATAATTGAATATTTCTAGGTAATCAGAAAAGGAGAAATAACAAAATTCGTCTTCTTAGGAATTGCAACATATTTTTTTTTTAAACTAGAAAATGTAGTTTGTTTTCCATATTTTGGGTGAACCACAAACAATACGCTTTGCGTCATCATTTTAAAACCGACTTGAATCATAACTTGTCGATTATTGGACATTTTTATCGACAAAGGTTTAGTAACTATTGAAAATAATCTTGACAGATCCGTGTCGAACATGCAAAGGAAAAGGAAAAATCAGTTGCTGTTGCTCAGCCGAGAAGTTTGGTCAAGATTACGATAAGCTCATATGGCTCATATTTCTTGAAGTGTTTCAACAGTGCGTCGATACTTATATCACGAACTACCTTGATAAGGTAAAGGTCAAAACTTTAGAAAATAATGCTCGTACAGATGATGATTACTCCGTGACTTACAAAATTTCATTTGTCAATAAGTCTTCCTCTGATTAAAACTTTGGCACAACAAACATCTGTATCTCATATGAATAATTCAAATCACTTTTATTAATCAAACTTCTGATAAGGTTGATCAGAAACTCTTATCTCTTTGTACGTGCACTTATTATCAGACAAAAGTGTACCTTTTTATCATTGATAGAGATTGAAAAATATACAAAATAATAAATCCGATATATTCCAAATGATATTAGTTCAAAAACGTCAAGGGCATGGTAATGTAAAAACATTTCTTAGGTTTAAAATTCCTTAGTCTAATTTTATTGTGGACCATTCTTGTCGAAAAATGATATATCAATTATTGATGATTCTACCAAGCCTGTCCATATTAAATATTAAAGAACGTTGTTAATGTTCATCTCCATTGTTTAAATTTGTCATTAGAATTAGTCTCAGGACCCGATACAGTAGGAATGATTGCTTTCTTACCCACTGATGAAATTCTTTTATTTCTATTCATTTACCTAACTGAAGCGTGTCATCCACTTGTAAACGACAGTACATATATACACTAATATTCAATGGAATTTTGAGTGAAAACGGGTGAAATAAAGTGAATTAACTTGTTTTAAAGATGTGTATAATTAAATTCACCAAAATGACACCTACAGGTGAAAAACGTGACCCAGATCGAACAGATCGTCTTCTGTACTCTAACTAGGTATGGATCACCAATGTGACATCACACGCGTTGGCCATTCTGTGTTTAAAAAATGGTTTTGTCCGTGTAAAATGTTATGTTTCTTTTGAAGGACGCGTGTTCCTTGATTTCTAGTTTGTAAACAAAGTATAACTTACTTGTATGCGTTAATTATATATCAACTTTGTGTTGGGACTATTTTTTACCCCGATCAAATTAAAGGTGCAACGTCTGTCAAAATGAAGGAAATTATTCGTTATTCTTTCTATCCCATTAATTTTCACTGAAATAAAACTATGTGATGAAAAGAATCTCAAATGAGCAACGATTTAATATTAAACTGACGAAACTAGTTGAATTATGTCCAATGTTTGCTCGCCAAGGCTCACAAAAGCTGGGCATCATTCAAGTCGTTTCATAAATTAAATATGAAATCATTACCCACTTGAGATCCTCCATATCTACACCCTTTACAGTCATATGTGATGCATTCCGCCTGAAGGGAATCACCAAACACGTGAAACTGATGTGTATTAAAACAATTATGTCTGAGGTTACATAAACACCCTAACCGGAATGGTCACGTGATTTTCCGACCAAGAGCAAAGTTTGTTTGTGCGGGACAGACTAACAATACTCTAACCCGTATGATGATATATATATATATATATATATGTATATATATGTATATATATATATATATATATATATATATATATATATATATATATATATATATATATATATATGTATATATATATATATATATATATATATATATATATATATATATATATATATATATATATATATATATATATATATATATATATATATATATATATATATATATATATCGAGGATGCAGAGAGTAAATATCCAACACTGTCTCTTCTCCAAAATGTTTATGTTCTAAATATCAACTCACGGCAATTATCCACTGACTTTTCCTCCTCCTAAGCCGGTACCGATTTACCTGTACTGTAGGTCCATTATCCACATAATATCCTTGCCGGGTTCCTCTGAGATAATTTCATTATTTATAAACGGTGTTTCCAGTAATAAAGATAATTATAAATCACTGCAGAAGGTGTTGCTTATACCTCGAATTGTACAACTCAAAGTGGGCAGAGCTTAAGGTGTAGGTAACATTATTTTCTGAAATAAACACCAAAACTAGCTGTGATTGGTGCAGTGTATAAGAGTCGTTGTTTCTGTCAAGCCTAAAAAAAATGTTAAGTCTCTTGGCAACTTATGTCAGACTAAGGACACACGGTACTAATGGTATGTAAACATGGGAACCAGCGTGCAAATGGGTGAACCTAAAATAGAGGATTTATGAGTTTGGCTGACCAGGATTGGTCAATAATGTAAGTTATGTTGTAAGAAAAATAATCTTTATGAGACCTTATCCTAGTTGTAAGTGAAAAAATAGAGACATTGTTTTACGGATGGAATTTCAGTTCTTTAACAGTCTTGAGTTTGGAACACTCATTACTAAAATTAGCACCTGACTCTTTGGTGCGGAATTGAAAACACACGTTTCAAACATAAACTGGTCGAAGAAAATACCGCAGTTCATATCCTTCCTCTACAAAGAAGCTGACATCTAGGTTTCATCTGTACTGACAAATATAGGTTTGATCATGAGCACTCAAAAGTTTTAAGTTATTTAATTTTTAATATGACGGTGTTTGCATAGGTTTACTATGGGAACTGAATTAGTACCGTGAGTCATGTACCTTTTCCCAGAAACGTTGACATGTTCCAAGTTATCCGCTCAGTTCAACTAACGCATATTTACTGCAGAGTAGAAACTGGTAGAATGGGCTACTTCCGTCTGGTGAGTTCTAACAAAAAGGGCTTGTTACCGTTATGGTGAAAATAAAGATTAATTCGGATTGGATTCATGCGATGGTCGTCCTAGAGTTATGCGTTGGTACGTCACTGTCATTTGATGTGTAGTTTTTCATTGTGGTCACGCCTGCACTCCTTGTGTTAATTTATATTACCGATATAGTGATTTCATGTTGTCAGAGATTTCGCCGTACATTATTGATAAAACGTCAGACTCCTGTAATACAGTAAACAAGAAAAACAGGTATTAAACCAGAAATATGACAATGATGTCCTTGTTTATATCCCCTGCTGTAACTTAAGCCATATTGTGAAAGTACCATTTTCTGTAAGCACACCGTGTTGCATTAAGTGATTTTAAAACGTTTAAAAGATCTTAAGGAAACATTAAATCAGGATATGGACACTGATATGAAATGAATGGCGTGCTTATCATCCCGTTTGAGTAGACCAACAATGAGATATCTGCTTTATTTTCCTGACATTTCTAGTTCGCTACCATAAACGTCAGATTAATAAAATAAAAGAATGATTACTTGTTTGTCTACACGTATGTGTCGATAGCACAGAGGGAGGATCGTAATCATACAATGTTAAGACTCGACCCTGATCTTAACGTTTTGGGCGTCGAGGTCTTTCTGCCTGAATAACCATGATTTGATGTCGACTAACATCTTAATTAAATTTAAATTTTCAGGAATATCTCACGCATTTTTTAAAAATTAAAGTCATAATGTTTTAGTCAGACTTTGTCTCTTTTTTCTAATAAATTCAAGTTCTAATACAAGCAAAAATGGACGTTTTCAAGTTTCGTTGTCCTACGTTTCGGTTGGCTGGAAAGTGATGGAATCCAGGAATATTGCAATTGGGTTGAGTAGAAGTATACTTTATTAATGAAACGAATACAAATATATTAGTAATGAAGAATGTGTACATTTCAGCCAACTGAATTTGTAGACCATCATTATCCTACAGTGTAAGAACTCGACCCTAATATTTATGTTTTGGGCACTGACTCTGTACTGCGCATATAATAGCATTGTTTAGTGCTTTCTGATGTTGATTAATATCAGAATGATAAGTAAAATTTTCAGGAATATCTCACATAATTGGCTGCCCATATTGGCGCTTTTCTACAAATTAAAGTTGTAGAGTTTTAGTCAGACTTCACTTTCTCTTATAGCTTTTTTCCTAATAAATTCAAATTCCCCATCATGGAAATGAACATGTTTTCAAGTTCCATTGGCCTACATTTCAGTTAGCTGGAATGTGATAGAAGCCGGGAATACCGACGAAGGACATCAGTAACACTTTTTTTGTGTAGGTTTTTTCCGTTTTATTTCAGGTCTCAATTTGCGTGACATAATATTAGGATTAATTGGTCAGAAAGAAGCACTATTTTGATCATCCAGTATTCATCCTGGTCTAAGTACACAATATATTTACTTTGATGCACATATATATCTTCTGCAGTAGTTCTCCTATGGCATGTATTTATTAGAATCAAGCAGTTCAGTGTTTCCTTTTTTTGAACTGAATTTGGTACTAATAATATTTATCCTGTTGTTAATCTTGCAGTTTTCTGACATTGGTAAACTCTTATAATCATAAATATTACTTGTGGGTGAATGGCAGTCTGGGAAGAATGTATCTTTTAAATTGTATACTACTACTACTACTACTACTACTACTACTACTACTACTACTACTACTACTAATAATAATAATAATAATAATAATACTAATAATAATAATAATAATAATAATAATATGGACTTTATTTAGAGAAGGTAACTCAGTTAGTTACAGAACTTATCTACCTTGAGGTCTTCTATCTTTTATGTACAATATATACAGTATATACAACATGATGTGAAGAGTCTGGCTTGACACTAAATAATTAAATAACTTTAAAATTCAAAGTATCAAGCCTGCAACACATTCACAGGCATCAGTGAAAACATAAATATATATAAAACATAAAATATAATCATGCATTGAAAAATTCAGCTATGAAAATGATGTAAAATTAAAGAAAAGCTGGCAGTATTTTTCTTTTACTAGAACTGTTCACTTTTCTAAAGATTTCATCCATTTAAGACATTGATTGTGAAGAGATGAAAGGCTAGGAACCTGCCTTATGCCACTGGGAATGTTGTTCCATACCAGTGGACCAGTATAGTAAAAACTTTTTTAAACAATTCCTTCTTTGGCCTTGGCATAATGTAAATTGTTCTTCTGATGGATCTTAAATTTGGAGTGCCATCAGCATCTCTATGGTGAAAGATATTGCTTAGATAGACAGGAATGTCTTTTGTGGATACTTTATACATTAATTTGGCCTTTCTAACAAATATTATTGCATGCATTGTTAAAACCTTTATATTATTCCATGCATCCTGAAAATTGTCTATACTTTGATCTAGAATTAAATGGCAGACCCTCTTTTGAAGTCTTAAAAGTGTTGTTATGTTTGAATTAGAGGTATTACCCCAAATTACATTACAGTAGTCCAGATATGGCTGAATATAACTTTTATTAAAGATGACCCTATACTGAAGAGGAATGTATGTTTTGATTCTCCTCAGTAGCCAAATATGATAGTTAACCTTTTTTGAAATATGTTCAATGTGAATAGACCAAGTAAGATTGCTATCCACGAATACACCAAAAATTCTACCTTGAGAGGTCATATTGAGGCTCACATTGTCAAATAGAACCTGGAGTTTGTCGCTATATAGCCTTGCTCGTTTTTGTTGTGTTGTAACTAGTAGGGTATTCGTTTATTCTGTATTTATGATCATATTGTTTTCCTTGCACCATGCTTGAAGTCTGTTGAGAGCATCTTGTAATTTATTTTCAAGTACTGTTTTGGTTTTACCAATCTCAGGCAGTGTAGTATCATCTGCACATAGGTCAGTGGAAGAAATTGAAGTTCCAATCTTAAGAGGTAAATCGTTGATAAATAGTATGAATAACAGAGACCCAAGGATACAGCCTTGTGGTATTCCACAATTAATATTTTTACTTTCGGAAATTTGACCATTTAAAGCTACTTTTTGCATTCTATTGGTTAAGTAAGACGTAAACCAGTTTAGGAAGTTTTCACTGCATTAATAGATTTTCAGTTTTTCATGCAAAATTTAATCGTCTACAAGATCAAAAGCTTTACGAAAATCAATCATAATAGTGCCTACGATTTCTACTTGCTCTAATGCTTTCAGCCATTTATCAATCAAAGATACAAGTGCAGTTTCACAGGAGTGATTCTGGTGAAAGCCAGACTGATTATCATGAATAAGATCATAAGTGTTCAAATAGTTGAGAACCGAATCATGTACATGTTTTTCTAGTAATTTGAGAGACAAGGAAGGATAGAGATGGGTCTGTAGTTATTTACATCATCTTTTGTTCCTGCTTTATGCAATGGTATAACCTTGGCAGTTTTCCATGTTAGTGGAAATTTATTAGACCTAATACTTATCATTGTAAATGAAAGCTATACTTTCTACAATTGCAGGTGCAGCTACCTTTAACAGCCTTGGTCCAATCATATGAAGTCCTGTAGCTTTACAATCATCCATTTTTTAAATATATTTCAACACAAATTCGGGACTCATTTCAGGAATTTCAAACTTTATATTGTTTGGTAGTTTTTAGCACAAACATGTTTTGAGTTCCAGATGATCAGATGAAGTTCTGGGTTCTTTAAGTTTTTTTAGCAATTTGAACAAAAAGGTTGTTAAAAATATTTAAGATGTCAGCTGGATTGTTAGTGTAAATGCCCTCATGATTGAGGGATACAATTTCAGTTTTACTCTTACATTTGCCTGCACCAAACCCTGAAAACACTTTCTAAATAGTTTTGGGATTATTTTGGTTTTCATCAGGCACTTGTTTATAGTGCGCTTGTTTGGCTAGATGTATCATTTTATTAAGTTTATTCCTCCACACTCGATATTCAGTTTGATTTCCTACTGATTTTAGGTGGTCTCTTTGCTGTATTGCTTCTAAAATTTCTGTGGAGATCCAGCCTGGCTAGTGGTCTTTATTTATCTTGTGTGTTTTTAAAGGGCATGCTTGTTCACTATACTGATGAACAGATCTGTCCAAGTATCTAAAACATCATCAATATCTTCAAAGATTTGGACTGTATTCCATGGAATCTGATTAAGATCTTCTAGGAATTTAACAGTATCCAAGTTTTGAAAATATCTATAAGTAATGTATTTATGGATATTATTTTTTCTTGATTTGCCATTGACTTTACGTGTTAGAAAAATTGCAAATTGGTCACTTATACCAATCTTTGGAACCATTACTTCCAACACAATTTCTTTGAATTGGCATAAATATCATCTATAAGTGTTTTAGATGTAGATGTTACTCTGGTGGGTTCATTTACTAGTTGCTCCATACCTAATGAAGCAATACAATTCATCCACTTCACTTTAAATTAGATCACTGAGAAAGTCTCTATTTATATCGCCTAGAATGTAAAATTATTTATCTTCTTTTGAAATTTTATCTACTTGAAGTTCAAAATATTCACACCAATCAGTATGTAATGATGGGGGTCTGTACACAAAACCTACTAAATAGGGCTTAGCTTTTTCTGGAGTGACCTGTTGCCAAATGGATTATATTTTCTGTGTTTCTAGGTCCTCCCGTCTTTTACAAATAGTATCGGTTCTAACATACACAAGGAGCCCACCGCCACCTGTTTTCCTATCCTTTCGATGAGGTTTGTCATAGCCACTGATATACAAGAAATTTACACCATGATTTTCGGTTAACATTGTTTCCGAGAGCCCAAATAAATGGATATTATTATTTGGAGATGTTAGCAGTAACTTCACCTGATCAATCTTTCCACGAAAACCCTGAATATTTAAATGACTATGTGTAAACCTTTGCTAGAAACTCCTAAATTCATGAGATTAGTATTAATGCTATTAGAGGCACTCAAGGAGACATTAAAAGTATTAAAATTATGTTCACAGTGATCATCATTACAACTATCATTACTGTATAACAAATTAGTTTTTCTACAACTGCATTTTCTACTTTTATAATCATTGTATAAATCTGAACTATCAGTCATATTTGAATCTCTACAATTTTAGCTGGTAATTTTCCACATTCAGAACATGCATCAACAAGAGGATCAAATCTGTTTTGACAAGGGATGCCTGGTGTATATGACAGTCCTTCATAGATATATTGGTCCTCCCGCTGAAAAGTCTTCCTGTGGAGTTGAG